>VWZI01011154.1:50335-88133 GCA_013396835.1 Psilopogon haemacephalus | reverse complement strand
CCTCAGGGCTGTTCTCCAGCCATTCGCCACCCAGCCTGGATTTGTGCTTGGGATTGCACTGACCCAAGTGCAGGACCTTACACTTGGCCTCTCCAGCCTGTCCAGGTCCCTCTGGATGGCATCCCTGCCCTCTAGCAAGTTGACTGTGCCACACAGCTTGGTGTCATCTGCAAACTTGCTGAGGGTGCACTCCATTCCTCTGTCCATATCACTGACAAAGATGTTAAACAGCACTGGACCCTGCACTGACCCCTGAGGGATGCCACTTGTCACTGGTCTTGATCACCACTCTCCGTGTGCCACCATCCAGCCAATTCCTTATCCAGCGAGTTGTCCACCCATCAAGTCCATGTTTTTCCAGTTTGGTGCCCAGGATGTCATGTGGGACAGAGTCAAAAGCCTTACTCAGGTCCAGGTAGATGACATCAGTTGCCCTTCCCTTGTCCACCACTGCTGTGACTTCATCATAGAAAGCCACCAAATTTGTTAGGCATGATTTGCCCTTGGTGAAGCCATGCTGGTTACCATCAATCACCTCTGCTTCGTTTTCCATTTGTTTTAGCAGAGTCTTCAGGAGGATCTGCTCCATGATCTTGCAGACACAGAGGTGAGACTGACTGGTCCGTGGTTCCTTTTGTCCCTTCTTGAAGATAGGTGTTATATTTGCCCTTTTCCAGTCAGCAGGAACTTCACCAGTCTGCTATGACCTTTCAACTATTATGGACAGTGGTTTAGCAAATTCACTCCCTGTAAGCGCTCTTCATGAACTTGAGGTCACTACTCACAATGTCATAGGTGCTCATGTGATTGGACAACAAGAGGTACTAGTCCAAGATCCAGGAGAGCCTCAGACTACTCTCCATAATACCACAGATCTGCATCTCCAGCAAATGACAAACCTCTCAAGATGCCAAGCCAAGACTGCATATGGGCACCTTCATCCCCCACAGAAGGGAGCCTCCAGCTATTATCAACCAGTACTTCTTCCCAGAGCCAGTAATGGTTCAGGCTCATCTGTTTCCAACACCTCCCCTGACAGCTTTTTCTCCCTCATCTGTTACCATGGCACTATACCTATCCTATAAATGCACATCTGCAGGCAGAGGAGGAGCCTTCCTTCTGCTGCCAGCAGTCACAAGCTTCCATTACACACTCCCCATCTTTGAACTCCTTTCAGCTGTCCCTCCTTTAAGGCACTGTGGAATTCGTGCTCTTGTACTCTCTGCAAGGACCCTGTCAATCTCCTCTTTCTATTCCTGGTAGTTATACAGACTGGTCACTTCCTGTCATTGCTTCACCTGGCAGCCCAGCACCTTGACCACAGGAGAACTCAACACATGAGGCCATCATCATGTTCTGCCCCAGGCTCAGGGAAGAGTACCAGTCACTGCTTGCAGCCCAGCATCTCCCTCATCATTCCTCTGGAGCACACTGTCTGGGTCAGCATCCCACAAGCCAGGCACAGACACTCCGTACCAGGGTGGGACAGTATGTTTTCAGGTGTGCCAGTGCACCTCTCCAGCTGTTTGCAATAAATGCTTCATTAACTGCTAAGCCCTTGTAGCCATCCTATGTCACAACAGCCTTGCAATGTTTTGGAATACTACAGCCATGAATCTGGATGTAGTAGAATACAGAAGAAAAACAAACAAGCAAACAAACAAACAAAAAAGGTAAAACAACACAGAACAAAGTTATAGTTTTCTAAACCACTAAAGCTAGAAATATTTCCTCTCTCCAAAACATTAAAAACCTTTTACTGTTTGTTACAGGCAATTCTGTTTTTTTTTCAGATGTGTTCTACCTAGTACAAGCACAGTGGCATTTATCAGCATACAAGAGGCATGTCAGCTCCTACTCTTCTAGATAGCATTTAGTCTCAAAGATCTGCCACAGATAGTTTTATGATGTATCCCAGGGAAAGGCATGTTCTCATGCAAAACAACAAATAATCATTAAAGGGTATCTTTTCTTTCCAAGTCATTTCTTTAAATACTCACTATAAAAGCAAATGAGATAAGTGAAGAAGCTGAAACAATTACAAGGCATTACTCCCTGCCTGTAGTTCTGCTTCCCTGAAGATAAATGAAAAACAAGACACAGCTTTCTCTCTAGCCATTGGATTTCAGCTCCTTAGTTGGGTTAGGCCAGAATTAATTTTCTCATCATAATGTTTATTTTTGACCAATAACTTGACACTGCTCTGGTGCTTCTAACTGGATACCCCTTTAAAAGCATTCTATTTTTAAAGCTTCTACCATTATCTACAGGTACAAAAGAGCTGAAGTCTTTTGGGCAGATATTGCAAGTGACTTCAGAGACTGGAAAATATTTACATCAACACTTAATGTGCTGAGGACTCTCACACTGGCTCAGAAAAAGGACCCAGAGGCCTGCTCCCTATACAAACCTCAACAGTAACAAGACATTTTCAAAGTGAGGCCAAAGATCCATGTCCAGATTTAGTTACTAATCAGCAGGAATTCCTAGTTTCCAGGTCTAGGCAGAGATACATACATGTGCTGGTTTGAGGCTAATTGGAGGATTTTAATGAAAATTTAGATTATAGGCTCTGAAAGGAAAACATTTGCGATGTCTCCTTCACTCATTCGTTTACTGAGACATATAAAAGAACCAAAACATATATAAGACAGAGCTGCTTTGGGTCACTCTGGCTGCTGATCTCTTTCCCTGGCTTCTAGCTGAATCTGTGCAACCCAACTAATCAATTCCTGCTTCTAACCCACCTTGGGCAATCTTCCTTACTTACCTGGCACATAAGACAGATAGTAGGATAAGACTGGGTAGCGGGGGGAAGGTGGAAGAGTGGTTGGGAACCCCTCTTGGGGACTCTGATCTGTGGGAGGGATGTGGTGTTTCTGTATTACCTTTTCGCCACATATCTGTAATATATCGTAAATATCTATAGTATATTGTGCAAAGCCGTAAATATAAAGCTTAATTTATTAACTTCCAGCCAGCTGAGTTAAGCCTGGGTTATTTCAAAAGTTGGGGGGGAAGATAACTTCTCAAACTACCACACTACAAAAATAATTGCATTTCAGCACTGCACGCTGGTGTGTGTTGCTGTCAAAGCCAAAAAAAAACCAAACCAAAAACAAACCAACACACAAAAAACACACACAAACAAACAAAAAAAAATCTTTGGCTTATACTACAACAGGATCGCCCAACAGGTAATCAGGAAGAGCAAATTAAGTCTGGATACAGCTTGACAAGTTGCAGATAAAGCATTTTATTATCTCCCTGGATTCCTTCTGAATGAGTACTTATAAAGAAGGATGTTCTTGTGGACTCCTTATTAAAGAGACTCTTCCTAGTGTGCAGTCTTATGTCCCACAGGGCATCTTGTACAGCTCATCTAATACTTCACTGAATCCTGCTTCCTATACGAGTGCACTGTCCCCAGGGTCACAAACAAGTTCTGCAGTGCCCTCAAACTCTTTCATGACTACAGAAACTACAGGTCTGCAGTCTACCAGAGAGCATGAGTGCAGTGACTGCTGCTTTTAAATGAAGAATGCTATTTCCCTCAAGTTTTTTTTTCTTTCTACAAATGACAGAAAACAGAACACGAAGGCACCTTCAGAGGTCAAACTCACCCCTCTTCCCAGGCTGTCTGACTGCAGTTAGAAAAGGAGGTAACAGATAATCACCAGTCTTACTACAGCCATGGGATTACACAGTTATAGACAGCTGGGAAGTATTTCTACATAAGGACTGATCTAATTCACTCCATTAACGAAGCAAAGTGCAATGCTGGTTGTGCCACACCAGGGAGCTGAAACCAAAGAGCAGAAATTCAGTCGATATGGTATCTCCAACCATAAAAAGACTTCAGAACTTTTGATCCACATTAAAAACTTTTACTGGAAACAAAGAGGCAGGTCATTATTTTAAATTAAGATAGCTCTCCAACCAAGTGTTGTGATTTAACCTCAGGAAGGCAGTTAAGCCCCATAGAACCACTCACTCACTCCCATTCCGGTGGGACAGGGGAGAGAATTGAAAGGATAAGACAGACAAAACCTGTAGGTTGAGTTTAATAAGTGAAGCAGGGCTATGTGTGCAAACAAAACAAAGTAAAGCATTAATTTGCTACTTCCCACTTGGCAGGCAGGTGTTTAGCAGTCCCCAGGAAAGCATAGCTTCATCACACACAACAATGATTCAGAAAGCCAAACATCATAACTGTGAATGTCATTCTTCCCTCCTTCTGCCCCCAATTTTTATTGCTGAGCACATCATATGGTATAGGATACCCCCCTGGTTAGCTGCTGTCAATTGTCTCACTGTGTACCCTCCCAGTTTCTTGTGCAGGTCTAGCCTGCTCACTAGTGGAGCAGCATAAGAACCAGAAACAGCCTTGATGCTGTCTGAGCACTTCTCAGCAATAACTAAAACATGGCTTGTCAACATTGTTTTATTCACAAATCCAAACCACAGCACCATAGGAGCTGCTGTGAAGAAAATTAACTCTATCCCAGCCAAAATAAATAGATCAAGAGAGAAAGACAATGACTGCACTTCTCTGCAAGTGCACTCTCCTAAAGAAACAGGAAAAACAACAGTGACAGCTACAGAGGTATACTGTAGAGTGAAGGAAGAGGTAAGCAAGAGAATTTATAAGAAATAGAGATGTAAAGTATGTAGAGCATGGAGCTAGGACCATACACGGGACTTCACAGAGCAGCCAACCTTGGCAAATCAGGACCATGTTACTCAGACAAAACCCTTTCAACTTCAATGCTGTAAACCCACAGATGTTCTTTCAGGAGTGTTGCAATGCATTAACTTTTAAAGCCCTCAGCCACATAGATAGGAATAGTAAGTAGGACGTCACAAAAGATACCAATAGCAAACATCAACTAAAGTGGCATGCTGATGGTGATGTCATTAATCACCAAACCCACCACATAGCAAAATCAAATCACTTCAAATCATACGGATGCTAAACTACTAGATGCTTCCAAGTCCACATGAAACGCTATTAAAAAAAAAAACAACAACCAAATGACAAAATATTAGAGCTCGAGGCCTCCGAAGTCTTTAACATGAACAGTCCAAGAGTAAACACAAGACTGAAAAGCATCTGACCTGGTTGCCCGTTTCTGTCACGATCTCGTCTCTGGCGACCTCAGCCCGCTCCTTATTCCGGCAAACCAGATGAACGGTGCCCCCTGGTGGATAGCGACAAGAAGCACAGCTGGTCATCAGGGAACCCTCTGGGGCAGCCATCAGCAAGGAGGGAGGGTCAGGAAGGTCCTGCTTGGGATTAGTTTTTGATAAAATCTGAACACAACTGAAACCCTCTTGTGACTCAATTCTGCTTTGTGAGAAATCTAGAGCCTGCCAGTAGCAGCGGCAACAGTGATCGGATGCTCACCAATATATCACAGGAGCTTCCCAGCAGGCAGAGTATTTCTGAGCTGGGCAGAGCCAACAGTCTGACTTCTCTGCTGACAAAAGCCAAGAAGTGGCTTTCTGTTAGTGCTGCTGAAGCTCAGGTCTGTGGAGCCCTCAGGGCTACTGGGACACTTCTTGATGATCTGGCCAGCGGGACAAAGAAGGGGATTCTCCCCCTTTACTCTACTCTCATCAGACCCCACCTGGAGTACTGTGTGCAGTTCTGGAGCCCCCAACACAAGAAGGACATGGAACTGTTGGAGAGAGTCCAGAGGAGGGCCACAAAGATGATCAGAGGGTTGGAGCACCTCTGCTATGAGGACAGGCTGAGAGAGTTGGGGCTTTTCAGCCTGGAGAAGAGAATGCTTCAAGGAGACCTTCCAGTATCTGAAAGGGCCCTACAGGAAGGCTGGGGAGAGACTATTCACAAGGTCTTGTAATGACAGGACAAGAGGTAATGGGTTTAAACTGGCAGAGGGGAGATTTAAATGGGATGTTAGGAAGAAGTTCTTCACAGTGAGGGTGGTGAGACACTAGCACAGGTTGCCCAGGGAGGTTGTGGCTGCTCCCTCCATGGAGGTGTTCAAGGCCAGGTTGGATGAGGCCTTGAGCGACCTGTTCTAGTGGGAGGTGTCCCTGCCTGTGGCAGGGGGGTTGGAACTGGATGATCTTTGAGGTCCCTTCTCAACCTAAACCATTCTATGATTCTATGATATGGAAACAGGGAGCTGGTTACAGCCATAATGCCTCATGGCAATCCCAGGGTCACCAACCTTGGGCCACTCTGAGAAGAAAATTCTCCCCAGAAGGCACCAATCCAGCAGACTGGACACACCACGAATCCTAACAAGGCTTGCCAGAGGACTGAATTAAAGGCCCTTCAAACGAAAGGTTTAAGACACAAAGGATAGATACAATATGAAAGCTGAAAGATTTCTGCCTGGCTCTGGTGGCTGTGAAGGCAGGCAGGATGGAGGAAGTGTCATGCTCTAACTGGGTCCTCACGCAAAGCTGTGTGTATGGAAAAGGTCACTGCACTGTCTACTTCGGCCGTTTTCTGTCAGGCCTGCACACCATGTTTAGTGTCGATAAAAACACCAGAACTACACTGGAAAGTGAAGCTAAACCATCTGCATTGTAAATGCTTCTTTTGGCACATGCCTGGAAAAGTTCAGTAAAGGCATTCAAGAGTACAAATGACCGGATTAAAATCCAGACATCAGAATTCTTCTCAGTAGTGGGAGATATGACAAGGACCATGGCCACAAACCACATTTTAGGAAGTGCAAATCAGGCATTAAAAAAAAGAAAGTTTTCACTATTTTTCTTCTAAATAGACCAGGGTGTTCCAAGAGGAAGCATAATTTCCATCCTTCTGAGTTCCAGGATCCAGCAAGTTAAAGCAATGGCTGGTTCAGTCTAGTGTTGGCAACATTCTTGCTTCAAGTGGGATGCTAGACAAGATGACTACTAAGGGTTCCTTCCAAACCAACCTGTCTAGGAAAAGACTATGCAGGGCACAGTTCTGGTCCCCTCAATTCAAGAGAGATGTTGAGGTACTGGAACATGTCCAGAGAAGGGCAACAAAGCTGGTGAGGGGCCTGGAGCACAAGCCCTGTGAGGAGAGGCTGAGGGAGCTGGGGTTATTTAGCCTGGCAAGGAGAAGGCTCAGGGGGAACCTCATTGCTGTCTACAACTACCTAAACAGAGGTTGTAGCCAAGTGGGGTCTGTTCTCCTAGGCAATCAGCAACAGAACAAGAGGATACAGTCTCAAGTTGTGCCAGGGTAGGGATAGGCTGGATATTAGGAAGAAGTTCTTCACAAGGAGTGATTTGCCATTGGAATGGGCTGCCCAGGGAGGTGGTGAAATCACTGTCCCTGGAGGTGTTCAAGAAAAAGACTGGATGGAGCACTTAGTGCCATTGGATAGGGCTAGGTGATAGGTTGGACTGGATGATCTTGGAGGTCTCTTCCAACCTGGCTTATTCTATTCTCTATTCTAAAAGGCCTGGATACTTATCATGAACTCATAGCCACATTAAACAGGCTTCAGAAGAGGACTAAAGTACAGGTAGACGAAATTCTGTTTTATCTTTATGCTTTGCATTCTCTGATCATTACACATAATGTGTTCATCTCAGTCACAGGAGTGCCTGAACTCTTCAATCTATCTATTGTGTTTTATTTATTTATCTAAAGGAGTTTTAGGGATTGCTAGCAGCCCACCATCACAAGGAGGCCTAAGCGATGTAATCTCAAAGGACTAATAACAGAAACAGTAGTGCTAGGTCACTCTTTCAGCACCCAAAATCCCAATGCAAGATGCCAAGTGTATCCTAAGCACAGAGGAGTCACACACTGCACAGTCCAGTCTGCAAAAAAGGGTTTTTTCCACTGAGCACCACTACAGCAATTACACTTGGCATGCAGCTGATACAGGGAAAGGTTTTTCCACTGAGCACCACTACAGCAAGTACATTTGGCATGCAGCTGATACAGGTAACAAGCCTCAAGGTTATTCTGAAATTTCTTCCACTGCACTGCCAGAGTTGGCTGGGTTACTTTTACCAAGTGCACAACTGCAGGCAGCAGTGGGAAACTTATGAATCTGGAATAATCATACAAATGACACTAAATGATGCCTCATCTTCAGATTCAATTATGCATGGAAGGGACCACACACAGACAGGCACTGAATACATTGAGATCAAAATGAAACACAGTCTTTGCTCCAGAGAGAACAGATATAATGAGAAAAGGCAATCAGAAGGAGCAGTGTCCAATACTTGCCTCTTTGGCCATTCTCATTGTGACTGTAGGCTTCAACTGCAAAGAAGAGCTTTAATTACAGATCTTAAGGCATTTAAAGATGTATACTTGCTGATGCTTAAGGAAATCTTCCCAAAAAGCACAAATAAGGTGTGCAGGTACAAATTGCACATAGAATCTGCTGGCCTTAAAGCTGATCAGGAACATTCTAGTAGCCTACAGCAGAAAACATCCCATGAAAACAGAAGTGGATTTTAAGTGCTTTGAATACACAGTTCTTTCTTGTTGTTAAGGACAGAGGGAAGTGCATCCAGTTCTGGAGCTCCTATTACAAGAGGGATGTGGACATGCTTGAGCATGTCCGGAGAAGGGCCATGAGGATGATCAGAAGGCTGGAGCACCTCTCCTATGAGGACAGACTGAAAGAGTTGGGGCTGTTCACTCTGGAGAAGAGGAGGCTCCTGGGTGACCTTATTGTGGCCTTCCAGTATCTGAAGGGGGCCTACAAAAAACCTAGGGAGGAACTTCTTAGGATATCAGGTAATGACAGGACTAGGGGGAACGGAGCAAAGCTGGAGGTAGGGAGATTCAGACTGGATGTGAGGAGGAAGTTCTTCACCACAAGAGTGGTGAGACCCTGGAATGGTTTGCCCAGGGAGGTGGTTGAGGCCCCATCCCTGGAGGTGTTCAAGACCAGGCTGGATGAGGCTTTGTGCCCATGGCAGGAGGGTTGGGACTAGATGATCCTTGTGGTCCCTTCCAACCCTGACTGATTCTATGATAAGTTTTGGTATGGCCTATGGGCTAGGAAAGGGATTTAAGGATAATTCCCATGGTAAAAATTTGAAATTATTTGAACTTAAACAACACATGAGTTGGGAGAAGGCGCCGTAAGACTGGAAGTACAGTTCAAAAGACATACAGGAAAGCCCCAAAACTTAAAACACCCATATGACAACAACTCAGAGAAAAGTTGAACTCAGGCTCTCAGGCTAAAGAAACTGTCACAAAGACTGTCATTACAAAGATCTAAAGAGTCTGAAGCTACGGCTGACACAACTTGTTTGTTCTTGCATTGAACCTGAATTCCTTAGTTTATTCTCATGATGTACTTGAGAAGACTCAATTAGAAGCCAGAGCCCAAACAGTTGATGTTCATAGCAACAAGTGCAAAGATAGGATCGAGAAGACACCGTTAAGTCATTTTAACTTCTTATGCAGTGCAACACACATTCAAGGTATTGGGCAAACAGTGTGATCCCTAGGTTGCTCTCTGGGCTCCGAATACTAGACGTGGTAACCAAATTCTAGGCAGATCTAGTCAGCTTGACAGCTCGCAAAACCTGGCAAACATCCGTTTATGAGAGAAAACAGTCAAAAGACAAAACCATGCTTACATAAATCTATTATACATTCACAATGGCAGTAGCGGGAACCTGAAATCAATGGCACTCATGGGAACCTTGAAACCAAAGGCTCTTTGATGTTAGTAATTTGTAATTAATTTAAGCAAGTTGCTAACTTCCCTTCGTAAGATAGTTATGAAACCTAAGCAGGCAAAGAGAGAGCAAAGAGCCCCAAGCTCCTCCCTTTTGTTCTGTATGCCAAAACTTCTATCGCTCTTGCACAACAGGAATTATTTTGTCAACTCTGAAAGGGATTAAGGTTATCCTTCAACAGTAGCTAGCATCAGTTCGTACCATCTCCTGGCTTACAAAGAGCAACAAGAAGTTATTAAGCTCAAGTAGTATGACTATGTTGCCCATTTTGTACTTTGATCTCAGCAGAGCAAAATCAATTGTTTTCTTTCATCACACGATGACAGTTATATAAGAAAAAAATATAATGATCAATCATTGGTTTGAAATGACAAATTGTTCAAACTAGTTCAAATCAAACCAGCCTGCTGCCCTAGACCTTGATCCATGACCAGCATCCTTAGATGCCACTAGCACTGGTAGTTTCAGGAAATATCCATTTGAAGAATACTTTACAGATCTTCTCCACTAATTTTATTTCATTATTCCAGTTTCAACATCACTGATCTTGCTTAAAACTCTAACTCACACTACCAGCCCTGTAAATAAATGTGTCTGATTCCTCCATCCCAAAAAAGTTGTATCTTTGTGTTCGTGCTGGAAGGCCCAACCTGCTTCCTTCCATCCTCTCTGTAACAGCCCCCCAGGGCTCCTCCTTACACCCCTGCTCACCTCTCCTTGCTATCTCTTTGGCTGCGGCCTTGCCAATGCCACTGTTTGCACCAGTGACCAGAAAGGATCTTCCAGCCACGTTCACCTCCACATCGTCTGGATTGAAGTGCATGGACGCAGACTCATAGCCGCACCTGTGCGAATCAGAGACACCTGTGAGAAACTCGAAGACAGCACTTTCAAAAAAAGCACAGGGGAGGGCTGAAAAGTGCTCCGCAGTCGCAGCTCAGCATGCGCTGAACACTTCACCTCTACCCCAGTGCTCTTCGCACTCGTGCGACAGGCCCCGCACAGTGTCAGTGCCACAACATCCGGGGGTGTAGCACTCAAGGCGTTTTCCTGCCGCTAGCACAAACTTCCAACCCTCGGGCACTGGATCAGCTGCAGCCCCAGGCCGGATGCCTGAGCGGGCCCGGAGCGGGCCGAGGCAGCTCCACCGGGCAGCTCTAAACGACAGGGCGCTAACTTGTCCGCCCCGGCTGGGAAGCTTCGATTACAACTGCAACAACATCCTGAAAGGGTTAAGTGGCCGCGGACGCAGAGGAACGCCCCCAGCCGCGACGCCCGCGCCGCCGCACAGCCCAGGGGCAGCCGCTGCCACCACCCCTACCTGGTGTACTCCCGCAGCCCCTTCACGAACCAGACGGTGTTGCGGTACCAGGACATGGTGGTACTGCTGCAGTCGCCACAGCAGCGCCGGCCCCGCCTCTGCCCTTACATAAGGCGCCCGGTCCGGCCCTGCCCGCCCGCGCTTAGGTAAGGGCAGAGGAGCGGCCCCGCCCTGCTTCGCCCAGCGCCGCCGCTGCCGTCGGTGGATGGGCGCACGAAGGGGACAGCGGTGCCAGAGAGGGTGATGTGTGTTTTGGGGGGTGGGCTTCTGCACGTTTCCTCTCTCACAGCGGTTCCTGGAATGTTTTTTTCTCTTCTCTTCCGTTTGCCCTCCTTGTACTGCTTTTAGACGCTCGATCTAGGTGCCTCTAGCCGGCCAGACGGTTTGGGGAGTCTTGTAGGTTGTCCCTACGGTGCTGGAGGCTGCTGTGTCTGGTGAAGGTGGTGGTAGAGGAAGAAAGGAAGGCAGCAGGGCACCTGCTCAGGATAGAGGCTGCTGTCAACCGAGCTAGGACTGGAAATGAGGTGTCCTGTGTTGGGAATGGGAAGCTGTGCTACAGGACCTGGGGCTGCATCCTCTGCCCTTGAAAGCTGTCAAAGGGACCCTGTTTGCAGAAGCGAGCTGTGTCGTGCCAGACCAAGTAGCATCTCATGGAGCAAACACACCCATGAAATTCTTGGCTTCTGCTAAAAGGGTAAAGTATAGCAGAGGGAAAAAAGCACACAAGTGACCATTGCGGTAGGGAGAGTGACATAAAAATTAAATATTGTTTTCAGGTCCTCCGCTCTGTGCATAGGAGCTGTGAAGTGCAGGGGGATAACTTGGAGTTGCACATCTGGACAACCCACGTTAGAGATAAGGAAACTGTCATTATAGATAGGGGTTTAAGTATGCTGAAGTACTGTGCACTTTTAAAAGTTCAGTGTGCAATTTAGATAAATTCTTGTGCTTCATATGGTATTCAGGGCCACGGGCAGAGAAGCTACTTTGAGAACCCTATCTAAGTTTTCAAGAGCTTAAGTTACCTGCTTTCAATAGTAGAGATGGGGAGGAATGGCAATACTCTTTTTTGATCACGTAATACATCCTGATACACCTTTTATTCTAAATCTCTTCATTCTGGCAAAGGCTGCCTACTGCAGTCTTCCAGCTTCTTAGCATATTTTGTATTAGGCTCACACAAAAGGTACTTCCCATCATGAAGTTAAAACTTTTGGACTCAGTGCTGGCCCCATGTACTAGGTACTAATGTGTGAGAGAAGAGTTTTCACATTTTGACAATATTTTCTTCCATTCAGAGACAACCCAGGAAAATACCACTTATGCATGAAATCTAAAAATACTTGATTTTATTGAATCAGTTGAAATTATTTATTTAAAACCAGCATCCCAAGTCAGTTTTAACTGTCTGTTGTTTTTTTGTTTGGTTGGTTGGTTTTTGGTTTTTCTGTGGAAATAGGTAAGAGTTTTGACTAATGTTCCTAAACAATTCGTCCTGAATCTCATGTTTGAAATGGAGACTTCTGGCCCAGAAAGGAACAGCTCAACAATAGTATGTGAGGCAGTAGGTTGTTTCCTATAATGGAAAATGACTGGCAGTATGAACTATAGATATGCACTATGATGTCTGTAAGTATAAGGTTGTGAACTATATGGGAAATAGTTTTGTGATCATTGCTTACAACATGCAGTTAGCATCCAAAACAGTAAGTCTAGGCTGCTATAATAATGTTGGATAATCATGCTCACTGTGAACAGAGCAGATGTTAGGCTTGTGTGAGTCTTGTGAGATAAGGCATGCATATGTATCCCTGCTTTCATTCCCTTACCCTGCTAGCTCTTTGTTGTCTCCCTTTCCCTCACAGCTTGTGTGAGTCTGTCTGGTTACTTCCCTTAAACCCTGGCTCAGGGAAAATAGGCAGCAAAGGAAAACTAGGGAATTCTATGGGCACGTCTGCTGTTATGAATGTCAAGGCAGAAAACTGTAGTGCTGCATAACATTTTTATGCTTATTAGTGTTTCACATTGGGCTTTGTAACTCTTGGCGCACCTCCATGTGCAGTTAGAACCATCATCTTCCAGAGATGCAGTAAGCCAGGTTGTGCTTTATTCCCCTGTCATTCCATTGTTTACCCTGTTTATTTCTTAAGCTCTGAGACTATGGCTTAGTGCATGTAAGACTGAATGATAGTTCTGGCGTGTTTTGTTTGTAGTTTCGGTCTATGTTCCTGTAAATTGAGTGGTATATCACTGCAGTCTGCTGAGCTCTGAAAGTAAATGGGGTGTATGCAGATACACAGAATCCCTTGCAGGCTAAACCATTTGAACTGTAATTGGCTAGATCACAGAATCACTGAAACATCCAGGTTGGAAAAGACCCCCAAGATCACCGAGTCTAACCCTACTCTACAAGTCTCACCCTAAACCATATCCCCAAGCATCACATCCAAATGATGCTGGATGGTGCAGCCCTGAGGTACTAACTAACAGGAGTATTCATGGCAGAAGCTGTCCATGAGTCAAACACAAAAATACATTAGTGACCACACAACAGGAGCAGCTCGTAATATTTTGAGGTGCAAGCAGTAGTGGGCAGTTATAAGGTATTACTCAATATTATTAACACTAGAGAAGATGTTTCAACATGGGGTTGGAAACCAGCGTCACCCTGGTACACACAAAATTCTCTGTAGATATTATGTAAGTGCTGTAGCACCACTACTATGATGTTAGTCATATCCTTCTAATAAATACCGTTTTCAGGAGACTTTGTAGACACCAAGAAACAATGCCCTTGCCAGAATGCCACAGTCTCTGAGCATAGACAGCTAAGAAATTTCTACTTAGAAACACTTGAGGGTTGGGGTTTGTTTTTTGTTGTTGTTGTTTTGGTTTTATTTTTATATATATGTGTATTGATGGCCTAAGCTTGAACCCAGAAAGGAATTGTCATGGCACTCTTTCCTATTTATCTGAATAGCTTCACATCAGAAATGAGCTGTTGCACACCATCCAAACACCTAAGGTGTCTGTGGTACCTCCCTTCACCCTCTGTGATGTACTGCTTTTGTAATGTTTCAGAGGTAGACTAGACTAGGATAGACTAGACTAGACTAGACTAGAATAAGCCAGGTTGGAAGAGACCTCTAAGATCACCCAGTCCAACCTATCGCCCAGCCCTAGATTGTGTGAGTGCTCTCTGGTAACCTGGCCATTACAGCAGTGAGGCAGTATGGGTTGCGTGCAGGAGAAAGGTGAGACAGAGTTTTGCCAAGCCCTGGCTGATGCTCTTGAAAGGCCTGCCTTACAGTCCTGTAGCAGGCAAAATTTCTGCCCACATCAGAGAGTTTTGGCTGCATGTTGACTTCTGTACTGAAATCTAGGTTGATGCAGCTTATAACTGAGTTAGAATCCATTCTAGAGCTTTAGAATTTTGGAGTTAGGGGTTTTGTTTTCTTTCATGATTGCTACTAGCTTATTATTAGCCCTAACAACATAGTGTTCTGAACGTGAAAGATTTTTTTGGATAAGGAATTCTCATTAGCTGACAGTCAACATCTCAGGTAGTTGTCAGAGGCAGCAACTGATATATATGTGTAGCCTGGTTCCCCCTAGGGAAAGAGAGGGATCAAGAGAGCCACAAATCTGTTGAGTTTCTGACATTTGCCTCATTTGAATACAAAATCCTTGGCTAAACACAACCTAGTGTTCAGTCCTGATGAAACATACCCAAGTTAACTGTTCCCCTTGAGGACTGTAATGCTTCAGGTGTATCCACACTATTAGATATATCACTAAACATATTCCCAGGCCCTGATTCTTTTATTGCCTGTACTGGGAAAACAATTATTGATGCCCAGGTTCTCTTTAAGTATTAAACAGGTACTTCTGCCCAAAACAAGCTTGAATATCTTTAAAGGGAATAGTTTGCTAGAGGGCTAATTCATTCCCTAGCACTATGGATGAGGCTGCACCAGAGTTAGCATTGCACAGCTTTGCTTGGCATTGATGATCCTGCTTTCAAGTAGGTGCATTTACCAGTGTAGAAATAAATCCCAGGTCTGTTATGCAAGCTGTACCCAAATGCAGATAATCCTCCAAGCAAGTAAAAATTCTAAAGTGTTGTGACTGTGAGGCTCCATATATTGGATTGATCTGGCCACTGTAATTGAAGATCATGTTCGTGAGCACCTAAGGAACCTGAACCTACATAAGTCCATGGGGCCTGGTGAGATCCACCCATGGGTCCTGAGGGAACTGGCAGATGAAGTTGCCAAACTACTGTCCATTGTATTTGAAAGGTCCTGGCAGACTGGTGAAGTTCCTGCTGACTGGAAAAGGGCAAATGTGACACCTATCTTCAAGAAGAGAAAAAAGGAGGACCCCGGGAACTACAGACCAGTCAGCCTCACCTCTGTGCCTGGCAAGATCATGGAACAGATCCTCTTGAAAGCTCTTCTGTGGCAGATGAAAAACAAAGCAGAGGTGCCTGATGCCAACCAGCATGGCTTCTCCAAGGGCAAATCGTGCCTAACAAATTTGGTGGCTTTTTATGATGAAGTCACAGCAGTGGTGGACAAGGGAAGGGCAACTGATGTCATCTACCTGGACCTGAGTAAGGCCTTTGACTCTGTCCCATATGACATCCTGAGCACCAAACTGAAAAAAACAAGGACTTGATGGGTGGAAAACTCACTGGATAAGGAATTGGCTGGATGGTGGCACACGGAGAGTGGTGATCAAAGGCACAATGTCCACCTGGAGACCAGTGACAAGTGGCGTCCCTCAGGGGTCAGTGCTGGGACCAGTGCTGTTTAACATCTTTGTCAGGGACATGGACAGAGGAATCGAGTGCACCCTCAGCAAGTTTGCAGATGACACCAAGCTGTGTGGCACAGTTGACTTGCTGGAGGGCAGGGATCCATCCAGAGGGACCTGGACAGGCTGGAGAGGTGGGCCCAGGCTAACCTCATGACATTTAACAGGGCAAAGTGTAAGGTCCTGCACCTGGGTCGCTGCAATCCCAAGCACAAATACAGGCTGGGTGGTGAGTGGCTGGAGAGCAGCTCTGAGGAAAAGGACCTGGGGGTCTGGGTGGATGAAAAGCTCAACATGAGCCAACAGTGTGAACATGCAGCCCAGACAGAGCAACAGTGTCCTGGGATGCTTAATGCAGCGTTGCCAGCAGGGCAAGGGAGGTGATTCTCCCCCTTTACTCTGCTCTCGTCAGACCCCACCTGGAGTACTGTGTGCAGTTCTGGAGCCCCCAGCATAGGAAGGACATGGAACTGCTGGAGAGAGTCCAGAGGAGGGCCACAAAGATGATCAGAGGGCTGGAGCACCTCTGCTATGAGGACAGGCTAAGAGAGTTGGAGCTTTTCAGCCTGGAGAAGAGAAGGCTTCGAGGAGACCTTATAGCAGCCTACCAGTATCTGAGGGGGCCTACAGGAGGGCTGGGGAGGGACTATTTGCAATGTCTTGTAATGACAGGACGAGGGGGAATGGGTTCAAATTGGCAGAGGGGAGATTTAAACAAGAAGTTAGGAGGAAATTCTTTACAGTGAGGGTGGTGAGACACTGGAACAGGTTGCCCAGGGAGGTTGTGGCTGCTCCATCCCTGGAGGTGTTCAAGGCCAGGCTGGATGAGGCCCTGAGGGACCTGCTCTAGTGGGAGGTGTCCCTGCCTGTGGCAGGGGGTTGGAACTGGATGATCTTGGAGGTCCCTTCCAACCTAAACCATTCTATGATTCTGTGATTTTTTTCATACAGTAATGAACAGAGAATTCCAGTATTTTCTTAAAAGACAAGAGATTGTAAAAAATGTCTCCCAGGCCTCTGACTGGACTTAATATGTCAAACATGCTTTGGACCTGTCAAAGAGCAAGGAGTTTGTTTTTGGTTTTTTTTTTTTTAAAGTTTTATTTGCTTCCCAATGCAAAAGCTGAAAATACTGATTTCTGTTAAGGGCTGTTGTTTTTTTCAGCATGTTTCATATTTTCTTCTTAGGGGACTGATTTAAAAGGTAGATAGAGTACTCAAAAGCTGAAAAGCAATTATATATTATACACGATGTTTAAGAGCAGCTTCGAGGCTGTCTTACCAATCTCTTTTATTGTGCTGCCTTATTTTGGTTTGTTTTGTTGTTTTTTTTTCTTGAGGGAAAGGCTAATATCTCTGTCTTTAAGGACGAGCAGCTCCTTTGCTTGCATCCTACTGGAGATCTGGCAGACTGCTGTGCATTCTCTCCTTTCTTTGCAGTTACCAATTTTCTAATTAAGTCTCTGTGCCTGCCCCCATTAAATCAATCAGAGCACTGCCACTGATTGCAGTGGGAACAGGAGCAGGCTTTAAGGGCCAGCTTTGCAGAAAAGCTCAGCATCTATAATTGGGGCCAGGTTTTCAGAGGAAGTAACAACCATGAGCAAGTTGCTGTTGCTGTGGGAGCCACTTCCAACCCTGCCTTTGCCATGCTGGCCTCAGCTCAGGGTGCAGAACACTTAAAAGCTGCAGCCTTACTCTGTCCCAAGGAGTGTAGTAGCAATCCAGAGCTGTCAGCAGCCTGGGGAGAGGCAGTCGGCACTCTCTCTTTTGCCTGGCTGAAGCAGAGAGTTTGGTGAGTAGTTGATGAGGAACACCCAGATCCTGAGGTCTCGGGGACATGTCTGAAGTGCTTGGGCTGGCAGCACAAGGAGACAAGCAAAAGCTGCTCGTCCTAAACGCAGGGAGGGGTCAAAATTCTGGCATTTGTAGTGCTTTTATGAACACTAGGGTATTTGTTTTGCTGTGTGCTCTTATACCCAAGTAATTACTAAGCTTGCCAGCCACTGTCATCAGCAGTGCTGCTTCCAGTGAACAATCAGGCTTTACCCAGACCAAACAGCCTTTTGTTCTTGAGAAACAAATGTGGCAGTATTTCATCGGTTCAGCTCAATCCACTCCAGTTTAGTGAGGGGCCAGTAGCAGGAATCTCTCATTTTGCCTTATCAAAAGTATAGGTTTATTTCACCAACCGCTGAGTGCCTTGGTCTCTGAGAGCCTGTGGGACCTTCCAGAGACAGGGCACGTCTTGGCAAGGAGGTGGACTGCCAGGTGTTCTCCCAAAGTAAAAGGATTAACTGGGAGAGGCAGCTAAATCTGCTGCTAACTTACTTAATCTCCTCTGTGTGAAATAATTCATTCATGCTTTAGTATATAACTGTTTAAAAAATAATAGCAGCTTTATAGTTAATTTTGATCCTAGAAAACAGAGGGTTTTTTGGTCAATAAAAGATCAATTTTATTGTTCCCATGACACTTTATGTAAGGACTTAACGTCCTTACAGTAGGCAACATAGTAGAATGTCACGTTTGTGACTAGGCTGTGACAATAATGCAGTTATCTGTACTAGTATTTTCTTCATCTACCTGTTTCTCCTCTTGCTGCTCTTCTACTGAATCATAGTGTTCTTGCTGCCAGCTGTCAAAGATGCTGATGGATTTATTGACTTAGCTGAGTTCTTCTGTACTCCATTCTTGACTCCTATTTTCATATTCTGCAAATCCTACAGCTTTTTAGCATTGATTATTCTAGCCCAGTTGCTACCACGTTGCAGATGTATCCAAGAGATCTACAAGCAGAACAACAGGTACACCTCAGCTTATATGGTTGCTGTAGGCTATGTTCAAATGCCAATAAAATAAAGTTAGATAAACATTGGACTTGGTGATCTTAAAGGTCTTTTCCAGCTGAAACAATTCTATGATGTTATGAATGGGCTTAAGTTTTGTGTCTGTGAGTACCACCCACAGAGATATGTAAAACTTATCCATGTAAAGCAGGAGGCAAACCCTCCCCCTCAAATAACCAGCAGACGTACTCATTAAAGGTCTTATTTCACTTGTTGCTGGACAAGGTTGTTGTTGTTGTCTTTTTTTTAAGTTCATTAAAAATAATGAAGCAACTCTTTTTCTGATATATTCTGAATATAAATTAAATGTATGAATTAGTAATGTGATGTCCATGCAGATGTAGATTCATAGAATCAGTCAGGGTTGGAAAGGACCACAAGGATCATCTAGTTCCAACCCCCCTGCCATGGCCAGGGACACCCTACCCTAGATCAGGCTGGCCAGAGCCTCATCCAGCCTGGCCTTAAACACCTTCAGAGATGGGGCCTCAACCGCCTCCCTGGGCAACCCATTCCAGGCTCTCACCACTCTCATGCTGAAGAACTTCCTCATCACATCCAATCTGAATCTCCCCACCTCCAGCTTTGCTCCATTCCCCCTACTCCTGTCACTCCCTGATATCCTAAAAAGTCCCTCCCCGGCTTTTTTGTAGGACCACAATAAGTCCCCCTGGGAGCCTCCTCTTCTCCAGACTGAACAGCCCCAACTCTTCCAGCCTTTTCAGAATAGCAATACAAAAAGCCAAACTAAGCAATGGCAATAAAAAGGTGATGTCTATAGCAACTTGTGAATAAGTGGACGTAGTGCATGGGAAAAGGTATCACAGATACCCACTTTGCCTGAGTATTAATGATCATACAGAAGAGTCAGTATGCCTTAGATTAAAATTTCTGGGCAAAATCAGTGTCTGATGTAACTATTAATCTCAGTGAAATTGCAGCAGGGTTGATTATAATTGGTACAACTGAGAAATGTGAAGTAGGTTCATTTTTAAACCCTGATCACATGCTCTTGTATGCTTATATTGGTCAATATCTTCCTCCCTGCATTTTTATTGAAATCAGACATTTGGTAGAAATTCACTGTTATGAACATGTCTAAGTGATTTCCCAGAACTGTATACAATTTTCTCAGTAACCTGTTCTGGCAATGTAACACTGTTGTTTTTAGCAGATTTCTTGTACTTTGTTTTCTTGTGCTATGCAATATCAGATGTCACTTGTCAGCCTCTGTTTTTCAATTGTTCCTCAAATACTACATTTTCTAAAAATATTTTCTTTTTCCTTTTATGACTAGCACTTGTGGGTACTCCAGTAGTGAGCAGGAACCTCAAAAAACGTAAGCCCAAAAGCAACAATTTCAAATTGAAGTGCTGGTGTGACAGTCCTTTTTGTGTTGTATGTAGAATGTATATGGGTCTGCATTGTGATGCCAAGTCTCTATCAGAAAGAATCTGGGGAAGATGAATAGAATCACAGAGACATAGAATGGTTTAGGTTGGAAGGGACCTCAAAGATCATCCAGTTCCAACCCCCCTGCCATAGGCAGGGACACCTTCCACTAGAACAGGTCACTCAAGGCCCCATCCAGCCTGGCCTTGAACACCTCCAGGGATGGAGCAGCCACAACCTCCCTGGAACACACTGGAATGGGTTTTCCAGTGTCTCGCCACCCTCACTGTAAAGAACTTCCTCCTAACATCCCGTTTAAATCTCCCCTCTGCCAGTTTAAACCCATTATTCTTCACCTTGTCATAACAAGACCTTGTGAATAGTCCCTCCCCAGCCTTCCTGTAGGCCCCCTTCAGATACTGGAAGGCTACTATAAGGTCTCCTCAAAGCCTTCTCCTCTCCAGGCTGAAAAGCCCCAACTCTCTCAGCCTGTCCTCATAGCAGAGGTGCTCCAGCCCTCTGATCACCTTTGTGGCCCTCCTCTGGACTCTTTCCAACCGTCCCATGTCCTTCTTGTGTTGGGGGCTCCAGAACTGCACACAGTACTCCAGATGAGGTCTGACAAGAGTAAAGGGGGAAAATCCCCTCCCTTGCCCTGCTGGCCACAGGCATATATAGTAATATATATAATGAATAGTGAATATATATGAATAACCAGACATAAGATTCAAGATAACTTACAGAAACTGATCTGGGTTTGAATGTTGCACAATGTGTACAAGTCACTGGTGGTTTAATCTTTGTAGACCTTTGCCTGTAAAGTCAAATTATTTAGGCTCATTTGCACCAGCTGTTCACATTTCAGGATCTGAGACATTCAGAACAATTTTCAATAAAACCTAGAATAGCTTCTGATTTTTAAAGTCTGTCCTGGGACTTCATAAAGCTCAGAGCAAGTGCTGTGTGAGAGAGCTCTCCTTCTGCAACAGTACACCATCCTTTCATATACTCCTGAGGAGGTGAAGTCTGTGGTATGTCTGATACTCATCTTTGCTCTCTCTTCGGGTCAGCAAGTAGGAGCTGTCTGTGTTCAGCACACGGAATGATGGAACATAGCATTTTCCTGTCTGGCTGCAGCTTTTAAAATAGCTGTGAGAAGCTGCTCCCTAGAGCTTTGGAGTATTATGCCCACTTCTAAAGAAGGTGGAGTAGTGGGAGGACACATATACTGTGGGCAATAAGCTGTAAAGAGCCTGATTTGTTTCATGGCTGCCACGTTGTATTTATGGCATGTATATGTCTAGAGTCTGGCTGTGTGTGCAGGAATGTTCCTCTGCCTTTCTTTTATTAGACTTCTGTAGTATTCACAAGTAGCAGTGAGCAAGCTATCCAATCCTCTGAAATAATGCTTTTTTTTTTTTTTTTCCCCTGTAAAAGCTAGAAGCAGACCTTTGATCTCAAGGAGATCACTTAGGGACACTTAGGGCTGGTTTCCTGCATTATTGTCAATACATACCTGATTGGCTGAAGCGTGTATTTGGTTCAATTTCCAGAAAACATTTATATAACTGTGAAAAGAAGAAAACCCCCCAAAACCTAATAACAACTAATAATGTTTTAAAGAAGGAGAACATTTCCAATTTGTAATTTCAGTCTAATGGCAAAATATCAAAGATTTTCATACCAAGGTGTAGGTTGTATCTTCATCTGTTTGACATCTGGACCTTAATGACTTAATTCCCCCACAGCCTTTTGCTAAAGAACTGTGCCTAATTCTCCAGGGACTGAGCAGATGTCTCAGACACCATCAGTTTGTGGCAATTTTAAAAGCTGCTGCTTGCAAGTTAAGGTGCTGTGGACCATGCACATGTTCCTAGCTTGCCTCAAAGTGAGATAAATTGCCTTCGATTAAACTACTTTTGTCTGGATTTAAACTGAGTGCTTTATTTAGGCATTGGAGCAACCCAAGAAAAAATGTGCTGCTGCTGAGGATCAAGTGTCTGGGCTCCACACCTTTGTGAATGCAGTCTACTGAAGGAGGCATGTGCTGGTTTGAGCTAATTGGAGAATTTGAGTGAGAAATTAGACTATTGGCTGAGAAAGGGAAACACAGTATGTCACTTCACCAGAGTTTTAGTGAGAAAGAAAAAAAAAAATGTTTTTAAAGCATTGTACCCAAAACATTAGATATCAGACAGTTTCTGACCGCTCTGGCTGCGGCTGCTCTTTGCATGGTCTCCTTTGTCTCTCTGTCTTGGTAGCTAATTCTCAGTAATTCTACTAACTTCTTTCCTACTACTAACCCCCCTGGCCAATCTACCTTAGCTTGTCTTCAGCATCAACAGGTGGTGAGATAAGATTGGGGAAGGGGGGAAAGGTGGTAGGGGGTCGTTGGTTAGCCCTCTTGGGGATTTTGGTCTCTGGGAGGGGTGTGGTGTTTCTGTATTACCTTTTCATTGTATATATCTGTAAATATCTGTTATACCTTGTAAATATTTGCTTGTATATTGTGCATTGCTGTAAATATAAAGCTTTATTTATTAACTTCCAGTGTTTTTGAGTTCTAGCCGGGGTTTATAAAAGGTGGGGGGGCAGGTAACTGCTTAAACCACTACAAGGCAGTAGCAGTGAAAAATGCATAAAGCATACGCAGATCATTCTGGGTACAGAATTGATGGCTCCAACGAATTTGGAGCTCTTGATGTTCACACTTGTATGTGCCACAGGTTATTGATGTACCCCAGTAATACACTAGTATTTACACCAAGGTAAATACTATTAATTCAGACTTTTCCTTTCTTAATCTTGAGAGAGCTTTTTACTATTTATAACTTCAAAGTATTTCACAAACGCCTTTTGCATTGTTAGTATTTCAATCATTTCGTGTTTGTGCCAACCAGGTACTGAACACGAGCACTATGATTTGGCAGCTCTTTCCCAAGACGTCCATGAAGGCACCAGGTTCCCATACCTGAAGTATTAAGCCTCCATGTTAGACTGTAGGGAACCAGTCAGTCTTAACCTCTCCTGAATGAGACACAGGACTCAGGCTTACTATTGTGTGGCTGAAGTCTGATAAGTCACTGTACATCTCCTGAGCTGCTCATGCAGGCACATGGAAAACACAAGACAATGTGACTTAGTTTACATCAGCTAAAATCACCTCATGCTTGCACATATAGGAGCACACTCATCCTCACTTGCTGCACGGTCACTGGATTCACAGAATCACAGAATCTTAGAGGTTGAAAGGGACCTCCAGAGATCATCAAGTCCAGGCCCACTGCCAAGCAGGATCCCCTAGGGTAGTTTGCACAGGAACACATCCAGGCAGGTTTTGAAAATCTCCAGAAGAGACTCCACAACCTCTCCGGGCAGCCTGTTCCAGCACGCTGTCACCCTCACTGTAAAGAACTTTTTCCTTGTGTTGAGGTGAAACCTTCTGTATTTCAATATGTAGCCATTGCTCCTTGCCTTATTGCTGCTGACCAGTGCAAAGAGATTGGCCCCATCCACTTGGCTTGATCCAGAGTGATATGGGAATCAGATCAGACTTAATCAGGAATTTAAGCCCTTAATTTTCTGTAATCAAGCATGATAGTAGCATTTTTCAAGGACAGGAAAATTTGTACTGAATTCCTGTGGGTGAACGTATAGCTACTTTCTTGTTAAATGTCTTTTGCATTATCAACTGAGTATAATTTTAATTTTTACGCCTGTTCCAAGCTTTGGGCTAAAGTTCATGTCTAATAAACAGCTGCTTTATTGCATTCAAGTGGTGGTGAGAGTTACACCTGCTGATAGGTTATTTCTTAAACACTTTGGCATCTTAATGAGTGAAAGATGGATGCTCTTCACTGAAGGTAAAATCAACTGAACAATGAAATCCATGAGCCCAAGTGCTGAGCCACTGAAGTATTTGGAGTGGAAAGGAGGAATTTTGGCATTCCACCATTGGCAGCAGTTATGTTTCAGAAGTGTGTAGTATCTTTGTAGAGGCAATGAAGAGCGTGGGGTGGAGCAGCTCTTGGCCTGTGATTTCTCCCAGATGCAATCAATCCGAGGCCCACAAATAAAAAGAAATATTTCCATTGGTCATATCTTCCTATATGTAACTAAGCTTGGCCTAAACCAGCCAGCAGTGTTAGTAATTCCCATTCCGTGGATTTCTGAGCAGCTACTCCTCCTGAGTGGCTACTGCAGTACAGGGGAATGTTACACTGATGCTGCTTTCTTGTCAGATTATGTTACCCTTTATCCTATCTTCTTTAGTTTTCTGGAAATAAACAGTTCTTAAAAACAAAGCTTGAGGGACCCAATGTACCCTTAGTTGTCAGTGCAATGGCCTCTGAGATAAATGTTTATGGTCGAAGATGGTTGCTGCAGATGTTATACTGTGTTCAGCCTAAGTCCCAGGAAGGAGGTTTGAGCAGAGCTGTTCAGCTGTGGCATATTGTTGAGGGTTGTTTCGTGGATCTCAGCCTTTCACAGACATTATTTTAGGTTTTTCTAAAATCAAAGGTTTCAACTGTGTGGGTTTTAACAGAAAAAAAAAAAAAACTAAAACACACATCCTATGCCTGGGACCACCCTCATGCTTCCTATACAGAGGGGAGCCCCTTCATTTTGACCACATTAACAGAGAAGCATAAAGGCAAAAGCAGAAGGAGCGCTTTTGCACTGCATTCATCAGCACACGAAAAAACAATTTACCAGGACTAGTTATGGGATCATTCCATTACATGTCACAAAACAATTGTCCTTGTGAATGCTAGTGCTTTTGTAACTGTGTTGGTTCGAGGTAATTGGAGAATCTGAGTGAGAAATTAGACTATTGGCTGAGAGAGAGTTAAACAACACAGTGTCACTTCACCAAGTTTTGCTGAGAAGAAAAAAAAAGGGTTGTTTTAAGAAGTGTTCCCAAAACAATCAGATTAGCAGAGGGCTTCTGTCCGTTGGGCACTGTGGCTGCTTTCTCCTTTGTCTCTCTGCCTTTGAGCTAATTCAGAGTAATTCAGAGTAAAATTACTAAAATTACTAACTCCTTCCTGCCACTAATCTGTCTGGCCGATCTTCAGCTTATCTGCAGCATCAACTGGTGGTGAGATAAGGCTGGGGAAAGGGGGGAAAGGTGGTAGGGGGAGTCTGGTTACCTTCTCTTGGGGATTTTGGTCTCCGGGAGGGGTGTGGTGTCTGCATTACCTTTTCACTGTATATATCTATAAATATCTGTTATATCTTGTAAATATTTGCTTGTATATTTGCATTGCTGTAAATATAAAGCTTCATTTATTAACTTCCAGTGGTTTTTTCCTGAGTTTTAGCCGGGGTTTATAAAGGTGGGGCGGCAGGTAACTGCAAACCCACTACAGTAACTTGACAAAAGTCACTGCTGTCAACTAAAAGGTGTTAGCACTACATCTGTCCATCGAAGTATAGACTTCCATGTGTAGAGCACCATGGCGAACAAATCAAATACACACACCACAAACAGAGAACTACTGCTATGAACACACTCACCTGAATTTCTCACATCCCTGCCCATATCTTATTACTGTGGTTTATGTTTAAAATGCCAACATAACTTCATCCATTATTCTATTAATTTGGTCACAATGGCATGACAACTGCCTTTGCGTTGGTGCGGTACTGACAAATTACTGCTATACAAAAAATGGAAGGGGTCTTCCCAGACTGAGGAATGCCTGAGCCCTGGCTTCAGCCATGTGGAGAAGGACTGGATGGTACCTGTTGATGAAAAGCTGAACATGAGCTGACCACATGCTCTCACAGCCCAGAATGCCAGTTGTGTCCTGAGCTGCATGAGAAGTGTAGCCAGCAGGTTGAGGGAGGTGATTCTGCTGGACTGTTCAGCTCTGGTGAGACCCCACTCAGAGTATTGTGACCAGCTCTGTGTCCTCAGCACAAGAAGGACCTGAACTTGTTGGAGCAGATCCAGAGGAGGGCCACAAACATAGAGGGATGGTGATACCTCTCCTATGAAAAAAGGCTGAAGGAGTTAGGGTTGTTCAGACTGGGGAAGGCTCCATGGAGAGCTAATTGCAGCCTTTTGGTATAAAGGGACCTGTGAGAAAGATGGGGACAGTGTTTTTAGCAGGGCATGTTACAACAGGACAAAGGACTGATGGTTTTAAACTAAAAGAGGGAAGATTTAGAATAGATAAAAGGAATAAATTTTTTACCATGAATGTGGTGAAACACTGTCACAGGTTGCCCAGAGAGGTGGTAGATGCCTCATCCCTGGAAACAGTGGAGGTCAGGTTAGAAAAGCTGGTCTAGTTGAAAATATCCCTGCTCACTGCAAGGAGGTCTGGACTAAATGACCTTTAGAAGTTCCTTCCAGTCCAAACCTTTCTATGATTCTGTCTCATACTCAGTAACTCATTTTCTTCTGCTGCTGAAGACTTACATGTTGACTTGGGTCAGTTAGAGATATATACAGACAATCTCTTTTAGCACCAAAGATAGATAGAGATGCTTTCTAATCCAAGTTCAAAAGAGACCCAAAGGCCATATTCAGACTGCTTTTTGGACATGCTCATATTGCTCTTGTAACTGCTTACTAACAGGTCTAACAGTACCCTGAATAGATCTGTAGTGAACATCTAAGTTACTGTCAGAGTCCATGTGGTGTGCAAGGTGGTCTGAATACAGACCTTTACCTCTTTGTCTCAGCTCCCCCACGAAGGTTCTCTTTTGAACAGGGAAGAACTCATAGGGGAACTAAAGATTGGTGACCATCTGGGACTCAGTGATCATGAGATGATTAGAAAAAACAAGGACATAAGGGGAGACCTCATTGCTGCCTACAGCTACCTGAAAGGAAGTGGTGCAGAGGTTGGTGCTGGTCTCTTCTCACAGGTAAATAGTGATAGAACAAGAGGGAATGGCCTCAAGCTGCAACTGGGTAGGTTTAGACTGGATATTAGGAAACATTTTTTCCCAGCAAGAGTGGTCAGCCATTGGAATGGGCTACCCAGGGAGGTGTTTGAGTCACCAACCCTGGATGTGTTTAAAGGTCATTTGGATGTGGTACTTGAGGATATGGTTTAAGGGTGAACCGTGTAGAGAAGGGATATCAGTTGGACTTGGTGATCCTGAGGGTCTTTTCCAACCTGAATGTTTCTGCAGTTCTGTGACCTGTAATGTAGAGACAGTGATATACCTAGGCAAGGCTATGGAGACCTTCAGATCCCAGCAAAGAGGACAACATGGCTATTTTTATAGGCAAAGATGTACTATGCTGAAACAACATAAGGGGACCTGGTTTTAGAGGGGTTTGGCTTCTGCAAGGGCTTATTCCACATAGACTATCCAAGAGTTAAAAAGGGAATGTAGAAGTTAGCAAGAATGCACGCTGGCATCTGTAGCATCAATTTTACATTGGCTGTGCTGTATTCCAGCTTAGCTGTTTCCAGATGGCACTGTATTTTACAGTTTCCTCTTGCAGCTGACTGCTATCATACACAGATAGAGTGCAACAAAGATGTACACAAGGGCAAATTATTGCCTGTTCATTGTCTTACACTCTTTCCCAAACATCTGGGGCTTTATTTATGTGGTGTTTAGTCTTCCTCAGAAGAGTACCTTTGCCTGGAAAAACAGTATATGCAGCAGCTACAAAAGACAAGGAGGAAAAGAACAGTATGGCTAATAATGAGAACACCCACAGCAAAAATGTACAGGGTTTTGTCGCAGTAATCCTGAGGCTGATGGAAAGGTGGGATAAAATTTGGCAGGTACACAGAAAAAACCCAGTAGTTCCCAAGGATGAACCAGAGAAAGAGGAAAAGGCTGAGGGTTAGATGGATGTAGTACTTGTGAGCATTCTGCCTCCAGGGATATTCATCGTCATCATCATCACCAATCACAACAGACTTGGAAAGCAGCTGCCTCATCCTGGTTGAGTCGTACAGCAGGAGAGTCACCTGGAGGCATTGGGGGAGAAAATGGAATAAGTAAATTGGCTGTGGAAAGTCTGAACACCTTCTGGCCACTGCCAACCTTTGGGCCAAATTAAAACTGAATGTGGGAAAATCACATAAGAGAAAACTGGGGAGCCACAAATGAGGCAGATCCTGTTGGAAAATAATGATTTTTTTTCCCCTACAGTTAATTCACCAGTGAGATTTAGGCTGAATATTAGAAAAAACTCGCCAATGGCAAGCATGGAAAGACATGAGAACAGATTGTGTAGGGAGATGGCAGCAGCTCCCACGCTGGAGACTTAAGAACAGATTAGAGTGACTGCTAAATGACTTAAGTAGAGTAGTTGCTGCCTTGCAGTGGGTGGATTTTTCTCTTCTATTTTTCCATGGCTATATAGGTGAATCATCTTAAATTAAAATATGAAGGGTCTAGACTTTGACCTAAAGCCCAGATAAAGTGTTTCAGATACTTGGAATGATTCTGTCAGGTTTTCTTCAGTTAAGTGTAATTTTCTCAGATGGCTCCATTCTTGCCTTTGGTCAGAACCAACAGAGAAATAGGTGGAAACCATGAGACTGTAAAGTTATGAAGGTCTGGTCTACAGGGTAATGCCACGGGACCCATAAGCAATCCTTGGATTTCTAGTTCAGTCTTGGCAATACGAAGTATGTAGATAGGTTGCCTGTAATGCAGAGAATTTTCCAAATTTCTGTCTTCTAGAGGACTTCCTTAATTTTGGTAGGTTTACAGGAGTGATATATCTAGGGCCCAACAAGGATTTGGGCCAAACATTCTGAAACCTATATTATCATGCTACACCTGGAACACTTAGCCCAGTTCTCAAGGCTCTAGCTGCTGTAATCACAACTTCCCTTTTGTAGGTTCCCACACAAACCTGCCTGCAGAGAGCTGTGGCTTTAGAAGAGGGATTCTAAGAAACCTACTCAGCAGGAAGCTGCCTCTGCCAAACAGGAGTGACATTCAGAGAGAAGGGTAAAGGAAGTGGATTTATGAGTGGCTATGGGGAGGAGCATGCTGTCCAAGCAGGGGTCTGCAGCTATGTCCTCTTTACTGGAGCTATGCTCTGAGCTCATTTTCCTGCTTGAAATGAGAGAGGAGTGCACCCCTTGTTTTACACTCTCCCTTCTCCATTAGCCAGTGACTAATGGTTTAAGGAAAACCACTTGGATATATATTCTGTCTGGTTCCTATTTTAGTCCATAATGCTCCATTTCCAAGAGGCGAGGATTAACAAGAGGGTCCAGGAAATCTGGGAAGAGAATCGTCTTGCTCTTCTCTGTAAAAGTGTTTGATTGTTTATAAATTATTAAATACTTGTTCATAAACCCAGATATTTTTTTCTAGCCCAGATCTTGGTATCAGGTTGTGAGGAAGAGAGATTAAAGTCCCAGCACCAAAACATGTGAAAAATACCAACTCCCACTGGATGTCTCACATTCAGCTATGCTCTTAAATGGAAGGCTTGTTCAAACCATCAGAGCATCTTCTCAGAATCACAGAATCATAGAATCAGTCAGGGTTGGAAGGGACCACAAGGATCATCTAGTTCCAACCCCCTTGCCATGGCCAGGGACACCCTACCCTAGATTAGGCTGGACAGAGCCTCATCCAGCCTGGCCTTAAACACTTTCAGGGATGTGGCCCCAACCACTTCCCTGGGCAACCCATTCCAGGGTCTGACCACTCTCATGGTGAAGAACTTCTTCATATCCAATCTGAATCTCCCCACCTCCAGCTTTGCTCCATTCCCCCTAGTCCTGTCACTACCTGACAGGACTTCTCATCATTTCTTTTAGGCTGGCTCAACTACCTAAAGAGAGGTTGTAGCCAGGTGAGGGTCAGTCTCTTCTCCCAGGCAATCAGCAAAGGAACGAGGGGACACAGTCTCAAGTTGTGCCAGGGCAAGTGTAGGCTTTATATTAGGAATAAATTCTTCACAGAGAGAGTGATTTGCTGTTGGAATGGGCTGCCCAGGGAGGTGGTGGAGTCACCATCCCTGGAGGTGTTCAAGAAAAGACTGGATGGAGCACTTGGCACCATGGGATAGGGCTGGGTGATAGGTTGGACTGGATATTCTTGGAAATCTATTCTATTCTATTCTATTCTATTCTATTCTATTCTATTCTATTCTATTCTATTCTATTCTGTAATGCACAGAAGGGTTAAACCTACCTGACCATTGTGTCCAAGGTTTCTGCATGGGGACCTGTGACTTGACCTGAAGTTCTGTGCAACCCAGTAACTTTGAAGTGAGCTTGGCACTTAGGGAGGTGTCTGTACTCAAACTTCACCAAGCTCAGCAATGGGGATGGGGTTAAATGGAAGATGATCACTGGTTTTGAGGAAATTAGAGGAGTCTCCCAAGTAGATTTATGGCCTCTCCAGAGGTTGTAGGGTGATTCAGTTGCTTTTGTGAACATCTGTAGGTTGCCATTGCCTTTTAAAAGACTGGAGGTGGTAAGGAAACAGATGAGCAGCCTACAGCTCTGGGCCAGAATGACTAGCCATTAAATTATGTCCATCACAGAACAGAATTCCTTCAGGCTTCGTGCTGTACCCGTTCTCTGACTGTATAACTCTCAGAGGATAAGCAAATGTACAGCTCAGTGAAGCTGGTGCAGTATGATGAATGGAACAGAGGGCAGAGTTGGGACAGGTGGAATTTGGCTTCAGATCAAGGGGTATGAGATGACATACAAGTTATGACAATCGAATTCAGACCAAATGTACCACCTGACTGCAAAGTAGGCAGTCCTGCTATCAACTGAAGCCAAATTCAAGACATTATTTGACATTGGCAGGAATATTAACTGACCCACTTAGTACCATATTATTTAGGATGAGAAAAACAGGCTTTAAAACAGAAATAGCTAAGAAAAAAAATCAACCTTTTTTTATGAAGGCTTAATTCTTTAGCATGCAATTTTCCTTTCATTTTTTTTCTATAATCTTCTCTAAACTATTATTAAACTAACCTTTGATTATAGAGATAAGTCCACTGATGTGATCAAATGACTAAGCATTTGGCAGTAGAACTCAAAGCATAGCAAATTTCTTATAACAAGATTAAGCACTTTCTTTTCTCCTCCAGTTATTTACTCACTGACCAAGGATCCTCAGGAGGGTGATTCATATCCCAGTGATACAGTTTGGTTACTACTGTGACAGAGTGCAGGGAATGCAGAGACCTGAGAGGAATATTCTTTCCCCCTTCTTTTTATCCTAGCAAAGAAAAGGGGCCAGAAACAAAGGGGAACACAGCTAGGTCCTGCCTGCAGCATTTGCTGTTCCACTATGCAGTGCTGTCAATTCAGAGACTAGCACATTTCCTTTCAAGGGACAAGCTGCCTGTACTGAAACATTAGGCCACAACCCACCAGGTCTACTCTGCTTTGCCAGTGCCAGGCTCCTGGGAAGGCAGGCTGGGTGCTGGGTTGCTGCTGCCCCTGTTAGCTACACAAGACGGCCAAAGCTACCAGTACAGACTTCCCCTCCAGCAGCAGCACTTGCTGTTCTTAGCCCTTCATGCCCCAGAGGTGCAGTTCTGAAGCTTTTCCTTCAGCTCTGCCCCTTTTACTTCCTTTGACAAAGAACAGTCTTGCTTAATCCCTCTGAGAAGCCTTAAAGTAGCTCTGCAGTCTGTTGTGACAAGCCTCTTCAAGCCCACCAGCAACCAGTTAACACCATCTGCAAAGGGGCTGTGAACAATGGGGTGATCCTTTAACCTGGAGTCAACAGGTACAGCTTTATAGTGACTGGGGTGTAACAGGGATATGAGGGTGTTTCTACCTGTCAAGCAACCAGGCTCTGGCTCGGTGAAGATACAAGCCTGCTAGAGGACAGGGAGCTGTGGTTAGAAAACGCTGTTTCTACATTAATAAGCCCTACTGTAATGCAAAAATATTTTTATTCTGGAAGTAACCCACGCTGCTGTGCATAGTCATTGCTTCTGGCCAGCTCAGAGTGGAACTTGTAAAGGACTATGTACAAACACCTGTGGTTTCGTAATATTCCCAAAACTAGGAGAGCAGCTTCACTTTTTGTCCAGCTTATGTGTCTGGAAATATAGGAAAAAGGTCTGGGAGGCTTGAAGGACTGCTTCTGGAAGTAGGATCCCATTTATCACAGACATCTGCGTCACACAGTAACTTCCCTCAGTTGCTCAAGTTCTGTGACGTAAGAGGAAGTCACACCACAATGTGGGACAATGCTGAATGCTGCACTCATTGACTGATGGGTGCCTTAAGTGATGGAACTGGCGCAGTTCAGTCCCCAATAGCTCTCTTCACTACTGCGTGCACATAGCTGTCTGGAGCCATCATTGTGTCTTAACTAGCAAGTCAAAGTCTAGTCACACAAAATATTTTTCACACACAGAAGGCACATTACCTTTAAGCTGCCAATCACGCCACCCACCAACAGATATAATGGAATTAGTGGCTGAACTGGGCAATCTTCCAAAAACTTCATTCCTGAACAGCAAAAATTAATGTTTGTTATCTCAAGTGATCAAACAGTGCAATAAGCTGTACATGAAAATCAAAGACACTGTACATGAAGTGTAGAGCTTAGACCCAGCATCTACAGACAAGGAGGCTCAATTAAGAGGGGTTTGCATTTCCCACTGCAGGAGTAAAGATGATGAACAAGCAAAAAGCAGAAGAAGGGAGAAAGGCAGCAACAGCATTACTGTTCTAGCATTGCTGATTCGAGCCACATACACAGGTTATTAGCTTCAGCCACTGCGTCTTTGTATGACTGGCTGAGCTGGACAGGAAATTTTCATCAGCAGTAGAAAATTCAGTGAAAACCAAAACTGATTTGGAAAAGAAGGAATTTTGATAAGCTTCTCCAAGGCCTTCCCTGTTTATTAGCTCCTATGACTGTGGCATGTTCTTGAGTCAGATGCTTTGAATATGGAGAGCAAGTGTTTGGTTGGAGCTCCTGGAACCATTTTAGCTTCCCAGGCAGCTGATAGGGAACCACAGAAGCTCAGGTTTCCAGGCTATTTGGGTTGCTTGCTGAAGGCTAAAAGCATTGGTTGTTACGGAGCCAAGAATTTGGCAACTCTTAAATCTACTGTTAGAAAGAGAAAGATGTGTAAGTTTTAGGAAAGGGAGTGCATGATGGTGTAAGGATGTTGCTGACAGTAGACACTGAAGCTTGTGAATACAGGTCTGTGGCAGTGAGACTCATCTGTCCAAATATAGATGTCTGCAATGCAGACATCCATGTCTGAACTAGTTTCCTAGACTCTCCTTGCAGTCAATAGGGAGAAATAGACACTTTTAAAATTCAATTCATCTCACCCTAAGATATGAATGTAAAATAGGTCAGATGAATTGAGTCCTGAAAGTGCCTCTTTCTCTCCATGGCTATACAAAGAACCCAGGCAACCAGCTGTAGGTATCTAAAGTTCGCTGACATGACTCTCCTGCCCAAGTCTCTTACCCAGTGGCATCTTTAGGCAATTTTAAGCTGTTTTATTACACTAGAATTTTATTGATTCCATGTTTCAGGGCTTCTACTGATAAGTTGCAGAGGACAGAAGGGATTTTCTGCTTTCTTCTTGCAAGCTTTTTTCAAGGGGAAACTTTAACTTTTCTCTGAACAATTTCAGTTACCAAGATGCAGGATACTGAAAGCAGTGTCACAGTCATAGTGCTGAACTCCTCTCAGGAAGGGTCAGGAGAGAAGTATCAGTAGAGGTGGGGGTTTTGTGACTTTTGGCAACTGTAATTTGCTTTAGGTTGCAAATTTACCCACCAAATCCACTGCTACTGCTGGTGCAGAACGTTGCTGATGTGCTGAACCTCTCCTGCATTATTTGCATAGCATAATACAGGTGTTCAGGGCTGTGGTTGCTTGCTATAGATCTTACTTAAGCCATAGGACACAGGAAGTGTTCTGTGATCTGGTGTGTGCAAGACCCATGGAGTCCAGTTGACTTTTCTACTCTAAATATTCGTTAGCAGCCTTCTCGCAGCCAAACAGGGTTGGACTTGGATGAATTGGGACTCTCTCCCTTTTTGTTTCATATTGCAAGGCTGTAACTTTTTTTCCGTTTTGCCACTACGTAACATTGAGACTTGCTCAGACTCCCAGCTTTGCAGGGGTGGGCAACACGGAAGTTATCACAAATTACAGAGTTTTCAGAAAGCAGGTGTGAGGGTTTCCAGTGTCCTTGGGGCTGCAAGGGTTTCCAGTGTCCTTGGCCCTGTAATAGCCTGCCACAAAAGCAGCTGGCCAGAGGTCTCAGGGAATATATTCAGTTTAGAAACCTAGATAATTGCTATTTCCAGTGTGCTACTGGGATTTTGATCTTAGGAAAACAAAACAAAAAAATCACATGCCAATTGTTTGTTTGTTTTGTTTGTTTGTTTGTTTGTTTTTCTTCTTTTTTCCTTCATGGAGTTATGATTCTGATTCCCAGACAACTCTATTATGGAGGTCTTTCACATATGTAACCTGACAGCCGTCAGTCTTAGGAAGGATTTGAATGACAGGCAGTGGCAACCCGTAGGTTTTGGGAGAATATTGCAGGTAGATATGACAGCCGAAGAGGATGTGAAAGGGAGTAATACAGTAGCACTATGGATGAACAGGAAACATGGACCTACTGTTGCCAGATGGGAAGTGTTATTTGTTATTTGTTGCAGTGAAATCTAGGCACATGTATCATGTGCCTGTCAATCACATGGAGAATGCAGATATTTATTTTCCTTTGACTGTTAAGTATGGGGTACATGGACCATGAGAGACCAACACTTTGCTTCTAGTGTAGTGCAGCCTGCAAGCCAGAGCTGTCTGTGTTTTAGAGTGAAGAGCAGTTGAACCTGACCATGACACAGACCAGCACATGAGTCCAAATGAATATACAAGCAAGCTTTGCAAGGTTAGATAAAATGAGGATATCCAACACCTTTGTACAGTGTCCAAAGTTAAAGCCAACCAACCAACCAACCAAACAAAAACCAAATACAAAGAGATAGGAGATTTGGGGAAGCAGAAGTACTTCTGCATTTTACCTCCTGGCTACCAAAGAACAACACCACAGTGGGATTTAGGACACAAAGTCTGGTCAAGGGGGAAGAGTGCTCTTGAGCCATCAGGGTATAAGGTTTTGTTTAGGGCAGTGTTGTGTCATGACCTGCAACATATCACTACTGACCAAGTGTCCTTGCAACTCATAATTATCCATGAGGTGAAGGGTCAGGATGAATGAGAGCCAGCAGAGCATTTGCACCATTTTACCTATTTTGTCCTTTTTGGGTAGCTGGAAATGGCTGAAGTGCATCCCATAGTAAAGGAAGGCTGATGTACAGCATGGATGATCTGGTGACTGATTCCCACTTTTCATCTTTTTCTTCTAATAGGAGGCAGAGGGCAAAATATGCTAGGCCATTTGCAATTGTTCCTAGTAGGTGATGGCAGCTGCCACCACTTGCACAGACTTCAGTCTGGCTTTGGTCTTTATGCTAGGATCTAGACGATGCAGAGGATTTATCTCCCAAGTAATTGCTTCTGGGAACCATTTTATTGGAAGGCATATCAGCAAATCAGAGGAAACTCACAGAAACTGAATGGCTGACAAACCAAAATTCAAGGAAAGATTATATTAACTACTGCTAAAGAACAAGGCTGGCTCCCACAGGTAAAGATACAGAGCATGAGAACAGGCTTCAGACAACCGTCAGGAGCACTTGAGAGTTCAGGAATTATTTGGTGCAGATGTAAGCATCAGTAGTAGTACTGGGTTAAATTTGAATGGGAGGAAGATTTAGACTGCCTGCTGAGAAAACCAATATCATCAGCTTTCACATGTGATTTAGCTACCTCTGGGGAACGCTGTGTATAAAGGTAGTCTGGACAACATACAAGAATGTGTTATTGGGAGCAATCCTTCACTATCCCAGAGCTTAAATAAATAAATATGTGTGTAAAAAAAAAAAAAAAATAAAATCTATGAGGTCCCTCCATAGTTATTTATTTTTCAAGTGTTTAACAAAAATGGGAAAAAAAAAAAAAAAAAGAAGGATTTTCTCTACCAGGAAAGGTCAGGATTCTGACTAAAATATCTGTGGCTTAAATTATGTCACAATTTTAGAGCTTGGAAAGATTGCTAAACCCTTTTCCTGTATCTTGGCTTATATGCTTTACAGTACTATTTAATTTCAAAGGTGTATCATGTTAGTGTATAATTATTATTGGGACTACCAGTTGTTCATCTCTGAGTTTCAACCAGTGTTATTATAGGTGATTTGTTTTCCTCTGCAGGTTCTCTTCTGAGATCATGGTAATGGAATATTATCAGAAAATCGGAGGATTTTGCTTGGATAAAAATCATCTCCATTTTCCTTGACATTTCGTTTTCCTAAAAATGCCTTTGCACATATGTAGCTGCAGGAAAGCAATATCCTCTGACAATACTGTATCACAGTGACATTATCTCTTAATTTCAGTAAGTTCTGGGGAAAAAGGGGCTCTATATCTGATGCAGGAGATAGCCACAGCTCCAGGCTAATATCTCACCATACACTTTCCACTTCTCACTGATCCTAAAGGTATTATGTAATATTCCTAAAAAAAAATATATTAGTAAGTGGTCAGATTCCAGCCCTGGATTTCTTTCCAGAAGGCTGGCTGTCAACATGCATGCACTCTGTACCACACTTGGAATCATACCTTCCCACCCCTATTCCACAGCTCAGGCTTATCCAAGCCTGGGGAAAAGCTAAAGCCAAAATCCTCTTAAGGGATAAATAGCAATTTTAAGTTATGGATAAGCATAAGAGCCTAAGTGTTGAGAAGTAACAGTTCAGTCTATTTCCCTGCTTCCTAATTGCCCTGTAATCCCTCATTAGAACTCCCTAATTCCTAATTAGAACATCCTAATCAGAATCCCACCATGGTCGTCATTGGAAGGCCCCAGATAAAGGAAACATCACCAACCTTCAGCTGAACAGTTTTTTGGTGGGTTGGGCCAACTATACGTGCCAACAGGCTAGATGTCCCAAGTCCCTTAAAAGTAATCTCATCTCAGTGCAGACATCTAAAAGATGTCTAAAGGGTATCAGAAAAGCCCACTTCTCTTAACTGCTGGCAAAGGCAACACACAGCATTTAGTGGGGTTACAGCTGCCCACCTTCCAAATCTAGGTGGGATGCATCTTGCTCACATCATCCACATGTAGAACTCATTTGCACCATCTTTCAAGGTGAGCAACTCCTCAAGGACACCCATCTTAAGTGATTGTAAGGGCTCTTGAGGACATGACTTAAAATTCAAACTGGTCTGGCTACATTGGTAAAAGACACCCAAAAATCTGCAAGATGACAGCTGATAAAGCTGAACACTGCAGAGAGGAAAAGAAAACTTCAATGCAAATGACAAAAGTAAAAATGTCTGAAAAGGAGTCACATTACCAAAAAGCATCTGGGCTTGAAATGCATCATAAGCTAAACTGGAGCCAATGAATTGATGCAGAGAGAGCATCTTTAATTTTGAGGTGTGTTTACAGGAATCCTGCATGATTATTCTTCGCTAATCATTCTTCAGGTCTCAGCTGGAGTTCCATCTTTTTTTTTTTTTCTTCTTTTTTTAAATGAGTGGAAAAAGTAGTTACATTGGCTGGATGGCAAGAAGGGAGGTAAAAATGCATTTTAAAAACTACAGAAACACTGACCTGTGAGGTCAGGATTGAAAAAAAAAAAAAAAAAGAAGAAAAAAAAAGAAAAGAAAAAATTGCAAT
>VWZI01011154.1:32642-50237 GCA_013396835.1 Psilopogon haemacephalus | reverse complement strand
AAAAAAAATAAGGTGGAGTGGTGTTATAATAGCATCCTTCATACAGCTCACATGTGCTCTTGTGTAGAATGGTAACCAATCTGTCTTTGTGACCACAGTGGGTAGGACAGGCAGTAATCTGTTTAATTTGCCAGAGAGAAGATTTAGGTTGGATATGGGGGAAAATATTTTCTCTGTGAGAGCAATAAAATGCTGAAATAGGCTCCTCGGGAAGCTGTGGAATTTCCTTGAGCAAGGGCAAGTCAGACATCTGTCAGGGATGCCGCGAGCGTCGAGCCTGTCTGAAAGCAGAGGTGGGCTGGAGTCTCTACTGATGTTTTGCAACTGGGGCTTGCAAGGCCCAAAGGGAGCAATGAAGTGCTAGAAAATACTCATTAAAAAAAAAAAAAAATCCATGTTAATGGTAAGGGAAAGGTGATGCTTGTGGGGAAAAAAAAGAGCCCTATGCAGTTTTAAAATGTATAAAATTCTGCAGCTCAAAGGATTTTTCTTTCCTTTCTTAAATATTTGATCTTGAAATGCTACTCTCAAATCCAGCCTTTGAGGGGTTATACAGAGACAGATCAGCCAAAAAACAGGTTTCACTTTCAAAAACGTGGAGGAATAGCAACCTACATCATTCCTTCCAGCACTACACCTCTCATATTTTTGCAGTGCACTTAATACAGAGGGATCCAGATTAGTGAAATCTTCTCATGTGTCAGATCCTGAGCTTACTCCCACAGATGGAGCCCTGTATTGAGGTAAGGCACACTGGAGGGGTATTTAAGACAAACAGAATTCACGCACTGCTTCCTCTCTGCCATGCAGTTTGGGATGGGATTGTGCCTGAAGCTTAAGTATCACGCAGGTCTAATGCCTAAGAAACTTCAAGTTTTCCAACTCCTTTCTCCCACCAGATGTGTAACCTGCCACATAGTGCCAGGAAGTTCCTATTTTTATATTGCCTTAGTAGTCAACTTACCTATAAAAGTCATGGACAGTGGTAAGGCAAGGAAAGCAAGAAGCCCAAATATGAAGCATGCTGTGAATAAGAAACGAAAGATAGATGGTGTTATTTGTACTGCTTGAAATTTAGAGACCAGCTTCACAGATGCTGTTTATCCATAGAGCTGTATAACATGAAATGCAGTGCACTCAGTGGCAGGGGAATATGCTTGTGGGCAGCACTTGTGATGGTGAGACCAGCAAATGGTTTATCATGCTCCCGGAGCTCAGGGTTCTCATACATTGTTAGTCCTTGTATCCGTGGAATAGCAATGACAGACTCAAGGTGCTTTTTTGCTGCTGCTTCTGCCTGGTACTGTAGCCTGCATCAGTTTTAGAGGCACTGCCAGGTGACTGTGCAGTAACAAGTAACATTGCATCAGCTAATCCATGGCAACTGATGAGCTGTATCTGTTTGCTAAGCAAATAGCAGCTTTAATGCAATTCCACTCAGATTTCACTGATAGCTAAATAAACTGTCTTTATTGTGATGTGAACAGTTTCTGGCTAGTCTAACTCCCTTGGCCCAGCTCAGCTTGTGGGAGGGACACAAAGACAGCAGCCCTGCTGCAAGAAATGAGACCATATCATTGGGCTAGAATCAGCTAAAGCTGCATGGGAGGATGGTCTTAGGAGTGCACATAGAGTGTTCCCACATAGCTGGATCCAAGTTGCTTAGATACTCCCAGAGAGCTGCTGGTATATCTGTGTCCCAGTATTTTCCTAGCACAGCCTGATGCTGCAGAAGGTGAATGCTTACCTTTGCAGGAAATAAAAAACAATAGCATCCAGAACAGTCTGAGTAGCCTGTCTTTAAAAAGCTGGCACCTCTGTGCCTAATCACCAACACTCAGCAATATTAGAGTGCAACACTTCCCTGCAAAGTGCAAGTAGAACATAATGAGGACATTCTGTGGCAAGTGTTCCTGCAGAGCACTTCTGCAAATGGTGCAATCTGCAAGTAGATGCCTAAGGAGGCAAAACGGTGGTAAGTGGAGGTGGCATAGATTGCTGCGAGGCTGAGAAGGGCGCGGGTAAGAAGAGGAGTAGGATGCCTCCTTGGAGGCTTAGGAAAAGAATGGGTTAGTTTGGAACCAGCCTTCCCTCAGGCGAACTGTGCCATGCAGTTCCCCGTGCCAGAGAACCTCAACCTCTGCAAGGCGAATGGCATCCTCCTTGCCGCGCAGGAGTGGGGACACTGCCAGCATCCTGCCCACAGTGCCTCTCTGAGCAACTCTGCAACACTGCCAAAACATCGCCCTCAGGGCGCCTTAGGGAAAAAGTCAAATACCTTTGCCTCCATTTTACAGAAGGAGAAACTGAGAGGACATGGGAGGCGGCATCAACATTCAGGGCAGATCCAGCAGGCTTTCCGAGCCGCCGATACTTTTCATGGGAGCACACCATCCCCCACACGCTGCTCCTGTTTTCTCTGCAGAGGAGGATCTTACACTTCAGCGCTTGAGAGACAGCTTTCTTTCTCAGAAGTAGCATGTTTGTTATCTCTATGAATTGCTAGGGACTGAAGATATTTTAAGCTGAAGAAAGCAATTCTGTTCCTTTGTGTTAACCCCCTCCTCCTCTTCTTGTTGGCCGCTCTCACACACGCAGGGTTTTGCTCCTATCTCTTGAATGCTTTACAGTACAGAAATTTTTCTTCTGTTTCAATAGCGTCCTACACTCAACTAAGCTCTTTCTAGTGCTGACAGTCTCTCATCAGAACAACTCATTGAGAGTCTCCCTTTTCACCACAAGATACATTCATGCTAGGTAGTCTTGATGGTATATTATCTAGACTATTATTTTCATATTCAGAAGCAATGGTATTGTAGCTGAGTTGGGCTTCCAACACATCCATGAGCCTCACCTGCAAATAGTGACCACAGCCTGAGCAGTTCGTGTATCTGGTATCCAAATGAGTGAGGTTCAGATCTGCAGGAGCTGCCTGGACTGCCTGATGTTGGGAGAAGTCCTGTCAATGAACTACATCACCCCTCTGCCTGCAGTTTCACAGCAGCCTGCTGTTTTTGCTCTTGCTGCGCAAGCAGTGCTCAGGAACATGGTAGGAGAAAGCATCATATAATTTCTTAATCATGCAGCACATGGTTTGTCTGGCCCCCAAGGAGGGATGCTGCGGTAAACTCTGTAAAAGGTTTGGCGGGGTCCACGTATATGTGGTGCTGCACATCTGGCACACAGGTGTCTGCGTTTGGTTGTGTCTAGCATCTATCCAATAGTTTGATTTTGGAGGGGAGAAATGGGAGATAGGGAGCACTCGGAGCTCAAGAGAAGATGATAATGGTTCATTAATTCCCCTCCCAAAGCAGTCGCTGGGAATGTATTGACTCATTATCTCCCCATTCAGCTACAGCCTCTTAGGTCTCGAATTGGAGGGGCAGATGCACAGTCTGGGAAGGCTTCCAGATCTATGTTTAACAAAGTGAGACTCAACAATCGACTACACAACTGGCAGAGCTATGCAGTTGCTCTCAACGCATCTAGCAGCACTAAAGACTATTTTACCCGAAATGTGAGGGGTTTCCACTGAAATGCTCCTCAGTCGGGTCACCACCTCCTCTAACTCCCGTCTGGGTTTGTCTGGGTTGTGCTGCCCCGTTCTGGTCCTAAGACAAATTGCTCCAGAAAACGGTTACTTGCGGCAGGGTAGCACAGCTCTGCAGAGGACGCTGCTGTCTCACATGCGGGGTTTGTGATATTTCTAAGTCAGTGATATCACCTCATGGGCTGGCCAGAGAAGTGCCTGTGGAGCCACTCCCAGGAAAATTAACCAAAAAGGGATGGTAGTCTCTGAAAACACAACAAAGTAAGGGAAGCCTTTCCAGACAGAGTGAAGAAGGGTATCTGCTCTGTGAAACTGTTGTCAGGGCATCAGGCAAGAGAGCCCCCTGCTCTGTACCACCAGGGCAGCTCACGGTGAGGCACTGGTAAAGTTCTGCTTTGGCGTTAGCAAGCAAATCCTAATGTGCTGAACAACGAGTGAGGAGAAGAATTCATATCTGGCATCACAACAGAGGAAGAGGAGAACAAGTGACTGCACATCTTGCACTTTCTTTGATGTCTGTGGGCACAAAAATCAGATCAGGGAGTGCAGATTTTGTGCCTCCTGCCTAGAAGGATGGTCAGCTAATATAAATCTGCTGTTTGACTGCATTACTCCTGCCAGGGTGCCCCCAAGAAAATCATCATTAACATTATATCTGCAAGTCATGGTCTCTTCTATCCGATGTCTGAGCCATTATGTCTTCCATAGCTGTGCCCCTGCACCGCAGCTCTCCTCCCCTCCTTCTGCTACTCCCTTGTTCTCTTCCCTGCTTATGTGCATGGATAGCCTCAGGGCATGCAGCAGATGAGATGTCCCCTGGCATGTGGGACAGGTCTGGAGGCAGTACTAGATGTGACACCAATTCACCTGTGGGCTTCTCAAACTTCATTTTGCCTCCGTGATTTTTCCAAGCACTTGGAAATTTCCAGTCAGTTCAGGCTGTGCCTGTTTACTTTGATGATAGAGAAAAGTTACTTTCTTTTCAGGTAAGAATTGTCCTCATGGGATATTCGAGAGTGATTTGTGAGTATAAATCTCAGCCTACTCACTCTTCTTAGGTAGTATGCTAATAATGGCTGTAATGCAACCTACTCAGTAGAAAGTGTGACAAGCTCTCTGATAATAAATACAGTAATAAATGAAGTGTTGTGTACATTAACATCACCCTCAAATGCTGTTTGTTCTATAGCCTGTCAGGATCCTGATTTTTTTTTTTTTTCCCTTCTAAATGAGATGAGCTTCCAAAGAAGTTCTGCAGTTGCCCCAGAATTTATCTGTGAGAGCAGGCTGAGGTGCAAACCTCCATGCATATATTCACAGTACTCCCCCTGGATGCCAGTGGGAACACCACTTTGAAGGGGGTTGACTCACAGCAGTCTGGATGGGAGCAAATCTATGTCAGTTATTTTGGCCATGCACCAGTTGTGCCCTGAGGCAGATGTGGATGGTAGCACACTAGCTTAGCAAGCAGTGCTATGTGTAACAGGCTGAAGTGCAGATCAGTAGAGAATAACTTTATCCACCTTTTATTTCTTCACAGTGTCTGCAGGCACCCTGTGAAATATGGACAGGGACTCACAGAGAAGAAAAGATGTAGTGTGGGCATTTGCTACAGTGGCAAAACAAGCCTCAGTGGATGTTCCTGGGGAACCAGCTCCTGAATGGTCCTGTGTTTTACATACCAGGAACAAGGCTGCCATTGGGTTTTGTAGCTGTGGATACTTGCATGTCTTTTGAGTGACAGGAAAAATGTCACTACATCAGATAGAATATGTACAAGAGGCTTGAATGAACCAGTTTTGAAGGAAAAATTATGAGAGAAATTAGAGAAATGAAAGAATGAGAGAAAATGACAGCAAGGTCTGAGCACTTAAAAAAGGACCAGTGAGTGATCTTGGTCAAGATCTATGAAGAGAGCTTCAGACTCATAAGAGCCATGAAGGTAGACACATGAGATGGACTTGAGTAGAAACAGATTGCTCTGTCCCTAAGACTACTAAGTGCCACATCAAGAAGATACTTTGATGGAGTAGTTAATAGTCTCTTGAGACAAATAGCAGGAATTCTACCCTGGAGTAATTTAATTCCTTGACCAATGTAGATACTCAGAAGCTGAAGGATTCAGTGCAAGGAACAGCCATGCCCATGTTGGTCTCCAGATCTAGTGCAAAGCCACCATACGAGGTGAGAGTAATGTGATAAAACTAACTTGCAACTCTAATCCAAGCTCTGAGACATGACTGTTTTCTTAGATAAGGTAGTGCCACTGTGAAATAGCATTTCAGTACCCAGATAAGTTATGCCAAGATCACACCACCTAGATTTTAAGTTACAGATTCTAACGCTGACCCCAGCAATGCTGCTCTCATCAGAAATGGTGTGTTCTGGAAACTTTAAGATGAGAAGCATGTAGATGCAGATGTAGATGTAGGTGCTCTTAGAGGCTAGGCAGTATTGCAGAGTGGCTTCTCTGAATTTGATGCCTTGCCTCTACCTTCTGAACTACAGTTATGCCATGGTTTCTATTCTGGATTTGGCCCCATTTCTAGACGTAATTTTGAAACAAGATTTAGGTTATTGCATCAAGAGCCACCAGTTTGCTTTGAGGTATATCCAAAGTAGCGTCTGGGCTTTCTGGTTTTGGACAGTTAATTGAAGACTGCCCTAATGTTATGACTGCCCTAATGTTATGAACTTCAGTTGCTGTAGCAAGAATGAAAAGAATGATACACAGGTAAGTTGACTCTTCAGGGTACTTTAAGTGTCATGAGACCATGGTGCAAATGTGGGGCTGTGCTGAGATGCTCTCAGGATTATGAGAAAAACTGAAATAGTGTCACTGAACTTCAGGAGAGTTTGCATTTTAATGATCAGAAAAACAATTTTGGATGCACTAGCTGAGCCATAAATAAAGCTGAGCTGATTTTGAACTTAACTCTAATGAAAACCTAAAGATAATGAGCTTCCTGGACCAGTATTTCTGAATTGGCTCACTCATAGGTAAATTTGTAAGTATCTGAGAGGGTGCTCCTGATGTAAGACAGCATAGATGTGATCAGAAATAAGCCCTTCCTTTCAAGAAAATTTCAGAAAGATCATTTTCTCTCATCGTTAAACTCACAGTGGCGATTTAATACCAACAAGGAACATTTTGCTTGTAACCTGTGGGAACACAACTCAGAGAAAATAACCACTTTGGGCTTTTTTTTTTTTTTCTTTTTTTTTTTCCTTTTTTTTTTTTCTTTTTTTTTTTTTTTTTTTTTTTTTTTCCCCCCGTGTGTGTGTGTGATATTCATCTCTAGTCCCTGTTACCCCCTGCATATTCTTCTGTGAGGTGTCCTGCTCCCTGGGGCTTCTTGGGGTTTAATGAGAGTACTGCATGCTTCACCCCTCCCAGTGTTCATCACTCCTTCTCAGCCCTCCTTTCCCCTGGGGCAATGATGAGCATGAACAAGTGGGCCAGACAATGTCCTCTCCTTACTTGCCTGCGCCAGGTTCCTTTGAGTGGGCCTGAAGCCAGGCCGGGGCTGTCTGTCCCCCTGGGCTCAGTTTTCTCTGAAAGGTTGTAAAGCATCATACAGTTAAGGGACTTAATCATTAATAGAGGTTCGTTCTGAGCTTTGAGAGCTTTCCAGCTAAAGCAAAAAGCAGGACTATAAACGACCCCAAGGTAACAGCCCTAGACTGGCAAATGCAGCAATTAGTGTGGGTGAAGTATCAATTATGATGAGAGGTCAAAGGGTTTTCTTCTCCTATTTGAGTGGAATTAGAAATTACTACTTCTGAGAAGTGAAAGCAAAAGGCACTTGCAACTCAGTGAAAAGAAGATGCAGTCAGTGGGAGTAAGCTGCTTTAAACCCCTTGGATTTTAATCTCCTGCCAAGAACACTGCTTCCCTGCTCTTACAAAAACTCACTCTTGAAGCATATTTCTCCTGTGCCTCTTGTGGCAGCTTGCACAGCCTCCAGCTCAGGTCAGCTTTCTGCTGTGTTGCTTCTCAGAGGGCAAGAACCAGCCTGAGAGCTGTCAGCTCCTTACACACCTCTACATCCTCTACCCTAGACAGGACAAATACATCTTTTTTTAAAGCCAGTATACCCATTCTGTCAGGTAAAAGAGCTCCAATCACATAACTGATGATTCCTATTCACAACACATGGCCACTTACCAGAGCTACCTGCATCTCTGGTGGCCGTTGTGCCAGGGTCTGGCTAAACAGAGGGAATACCCTATTCCGAACGCCTCTGGGTGAAACAGGAGCTCTTCCTGACCCTACTCTGTCCTCAACCTCCTGTGCACATGTCAACGCACATGTCAACACGCAGGCTGGCAGCATTTTTGCTTTTCAGGAATTTCTCCTGTGGGCGTTTGCTTCCAGGCTGACTGTGCCATTTGCTCTTTACCAGGTGGTCTTTCCCTGCAGATACTTCTGCTGGACTACACATGGTGTACCACTTGAAACCAGAGACAAACACATTATATTGCTGAGGTTGTCTGCTGCAGGTTCTATTTAGGTTCTTGGCAGTGCATGTATTTGTTTGAAATTTTATACTGCTCTGCTACAGTCCAAGTACTGGAGCAGGCAGGTGCTGTTGGGATAAAGTTGCTGTTGTGTGTGCCATCAGTGCCCAAAATTGCCTAGGAAAGGAAATACCACAGAGGGGAGGAAGATTCAGTGCAAGTTGATATCATCTTAATTCCTTTATACACCTGGCTTAGCAATAGGACTGCTTAAATACAGGAGGAAACTACTACCAGAACTGGCTTACCATTGCTGGCGATTTTAGATATGCAGCAGTGGCAGGCTTTCTCCAGGCCAGCAGTCATTGTGAAGAGCCTTTTGAGGTGCCTGTGGGAATACAGAAATGAATATGGTTAAGAAAAATGTCTTTAACTTGCTAAATATCTTGACTCCAAGCCAGTCACGCACTTGAGCAGGCTTTCACTACCCTCAGAAAACCCAAGACATCCACAAGCATCCCAGACGGCAGCCATCATTGTGGGATACACAGTCAGGTATGACTTCCAGCAGCTTGGGGCTTGCCTGCTGCTGCTGCTAGGACTTTGAGGCCACAGGAAATCTGAGGGAGAAGTATTAGTGCTATCTTCCTGAAAACTCTAAAAGGCTCTGTCATGACTTTGATTGATAAGTCAAGGAGCAACAGCTACAAATTGGAACATAGAAGGTTTCACCTCAATGCAAGGAGAAACTTCTTTACAGTGAGGGTGATGGAGCACTGGACCAGGCTGCCTAGCGATGTTGTGGAGTCTCCTTCTCTGGAGACTTGCAAAACCTGCTTGGATATGTTCCTGTGAGAGCCACCCTAAGTGATCCTGCCTTGGCATGGGGGTTGGACTCTAATCTCTGGAGGTCCCTTCCAACCTCTAAGATGCTGTGATTCTGTGATTCTGCAGTGTTGGGGCAGGGCAAAGCGTACATAACTACTATGGGAAAACCCAGTGAAACACTACAGTTTCACTACACAAACCTCTGCAAAAATTTTGTGAGCAAAAATGAATTAAAGAAACAGGGAGAAGAGAGGTTGAAAATAGTTTTAAGTCTGAGGACAATTCTGAAGAGCAATATAGAATAAAAACTGCAAACCACAGGGACCCCAGAATAAAAAGTCTTTGATAAAAATGTAACTGAATTAGAAAGTAGTTGTTTGTAAAGGAAAGTTTTTATGAGGTGGAGTGAGGGATGAGCAAGCAGATGGTCATCCCAGGTCTGGGTGTCAGGCAGCACCAGACATTTAAGTAGCATCCAGCATCAGTGGAGAGTAGAAAGCTCACTCACACCCCTACGAAGTGATAGATGGAGGGGGGTGTGTGGAGGAGGCCAGAGTGCTTCCTCCATATATCTCAAATTAGCCTCTAAATTTCCTAGTGATTAAAGAGCATTATTTTAAGCTTAGCCTCATTCTGGTGTAAGCTGACATGAAATCCACTCTAGTGGGATTTCTTGTCATGCAATGCTGAGCCTAGCTGGCCCAGAGCCTACTAGGGACCACAGGGCCCTGGAGCTGTGTTGAAGATGAAAACAAACTTTTAGCACTCGGCTGGTGTGTGGCCAAATTCGCCTCCATAGCCTTTTCAAGCCCTACCAGATGTAGCTGAGCAGAGCCGTCTCCCGGGAGCCTGCTTTCTCCTACAAGGCCAGAGACCAATTAGTGGCAGGATGTTCTGTGGCCATGAGGTACAGGATGGGGTTTGCTTCTTGAATGCTGGAGTTGACGTTTCTGTTTCCCAGCAGTGATGGCAGTAATAGAGGCAGATCTGGTTTTACCTGTTGGTGAACAGCCAAGCAAGTAGCAGGGACAGATACTTTCATGGACAGTAAGCCATAGACACTTACATGTAGCAGCTAGCCACCAATACGTATGTCCAGGTTTATAGTGTGCATCACTACATCAACTGTCTCATGTATTTTAGCTCTTCTTCTCCAGCACTCATCTTCATACTATACCACAAACCTCACTTGATGGATGTTACTGCTGTAAAAAGCCTTGCAAATCCCAGTGGACATCTCCATCGATACTGAACAATGGACTTGAATGGAGATTACATGCGAGTGCCTGACCTCTGGGGCATCCATTCTCTCTCTCTCTCTCTCTCAGCCACCAACTCTTCTTTAGAAGAACCAATACTGTATTTTGGCTGCAACTATTGACAAATATTGTAAGGAAGGAAATGAGCACTGTTGTGTGCTCAGGGAAAACGGGGAGGAAGAAGAGAAACTGGTGGTTTCCATGATAATATAACACACTAAAACTTTTGGTGCAGATTTGTTACTAGAGAGTGCACAAACAGGCTTTCACTTTGAGTATGCTGTTGGCTGCTGACAAACAGGTTCTAAATTATGTAGAGATTGGTAATATTAGTCTTTGTGTTAATGCTCATGACTAGCATTAACTCTATACCAGTAAATCTTACAGAATCCATATCAATAAAACCAATGCCGTATTTAAAACTGGTTGAATGCTGAATTATCTTGAGCAGAATTGGGTTTGTCTGGGAACACTTTATTTCCATAAACTGAGGGTATAGCATACCTTTAATCTAAATTTACTGTTATTTTACACTGAAGAAAAAAAGACAAACTGAAGGAGGATTAGGTATCTGGGAGCATGTCACCATCTAGTGATGGAGACCAGAAATGTCTGTGAATCAAAGCTCTCTGCAGTTCTGACAGCTGAGATGAAGAAAGCAAATCCGTGATGGCTGCACACAAAATGTGCTTGCATAAAGACAGAACACACACACAACCACCAAGCAAAGGTTTCAGTCCTTCCTGAGGCATTGGCTTTGGCTCCTACCAGGCTGACCAATCCCTCAGAGAAGTCGTGTTTGCTGCATAAATTTCCCACAGCCCTTTGGTGATTCCGCAGAAGCTGCTCTGTCTCTTGTGTGCGTGTGTGTGTGTGTGTGTGTGTAAAAACGTGCGCGTGTGTGTGTGTGTGTGTGTGTGTGTGTTAAAGATGAGTATTATCCAGTGTTTCAATGCCTGAGAGGGCTAAAGTGCAATTCAGCAGCAGGGGAATGGTTTTTGTTCCCCAACTGAAACAGGGAGCCGATTGCTGAAACTGGAAGGAAACTGCACATAATGCAGAATGAAGACTGGTGGCGTGCAAAGGCAGAGTGAATGTCCTGCCACACAGGGCCCTCTCCCAGTTTTTGCTTACGTTGTTGGGAAGATTAAATGCAAGATGGAAAAATCAGCCACAGCTACCAAAAAAAAAAAAAAAAAAGTTAAAGGCCAGAGCCAGCTTCTGGACCACCACCCTTTGGTCCTTCCCTAGGGTCATTTGCCAGAGGTGAAGGACCTGTTCTTGTGTTACAAGGGCCAGCAAGGGCGTGACAGGTTCCTAAGCCCCTTGAAGGATGGGCTGTGGCCTCTCTACACAACTGTTTTTATTGGTGTGGCAGGTTGCAACCCAGCCAGAACAGAGTCACAGCAGCCCTGCACCTCCCCCATCCTGTCCAGCACTTCCCCATTCAGTGCCCTCTCCGCTGGTGGCCTGCGGTCAGGTTCGCTCCAGAGTTGTGGCTGCTTCCCTCCGGGCACTCACACTGTGTCCCACATTGCTGCCTTCTGCTGTAACTTAGTTGCTTGTCCCTGAAAAGCAGCAGTGATAAGTCTGTGTAGCACAGACCCTCCATCCAGGTTCTTTTGGGTTTTTGGTTTTTTGGTGTTTTTTTTTTTTTCCCAGTCGGTTTTAGCTTTGAAATACTTTTCTGGTCATTATTCTCACCATAAATGTTCAGATAACAGGAGTAGGAGCACTGACCAAGGTGCATCCCTGACCCACAGCAAAGCTGAAGTGCAGCCGAAACAAGGGCCACCTCCACACTTGACCTACAGTGTTTGGTCTTCTTAAACTGATCTCTGGTCTCTCCCAGCTTCAGATGCCCCACTCCATGCTGACAATAGGCAGAGTCACTGGAGCTTCTTAAGACCCCAGTTCCTACTTGATGGCTGCTGACTGCCAAGGGATCCTGCTAGGACATGGTAAGTGCACATGGGCCAGCAAACCCCTCTGGACCAAGAGCTGTTCTCTAAAGACTGCTAAAGGTAATGGCTTCTTTTCAGTTTTCTGAATTATTCAAAGCAAAGCCCTCTTCCACAGCCAATTCTTTCCAAACATACCACAAAGCCCCACATTGGCTTTTTTTATCCCAGCACATCACCCAATTCCCAGCAAATTCCTCTTACCTGAGAGTGTTGTGGGTGCCAAATCTGTTCACCTGTGCACGTGGGAGACCAGATAGAGGAACCGCAAAATCCGACTTTCAGTGAAAGCTGACTGGAAGAGCTCTCTCTGGTGGGACCCCAAAGTCACGCTTGTCTCCCCAGGACCCTGCCTGCTGGTAATGAGGCTGAGTGGCTCAGTTGCTTTTATTCCTGCTGGCTGCCCGCTTGCACACCTCTCCGCGGCAGCAGGGTGGGAGCTGTGGGATGCGGGAGCGATTGCCAGCAGAGCCCATCCTCATTAGTTTCCCCACTCCCACAGTTGGCTGGAGCCACAGCCCACCCTGCGCCATTTCAGGGTGTCAGCAGGGGGAAGCAAAGGACCCCACACATCTCTGACTCTGTCAGAGAGAGAAAAAGAAATTTCTTTCACAGTGGCTTTTGTTTTAGAACAAAACCCCAACGTTTATTCAGAAATCAGTAGTGAGTGCTCAGTAATTGATTCATTCTTTGTGCTTTTTCCCCCCCTTCCCATCGACGCAGCTGGCAGAGCTTTGTGCAAACTGCCACATATAAAACCTGGACCGTTGGGTAGTTGATATGCCTTGTATCATCCAGGCAGAAGTCTGTTTGTTAGGTGCTTACTTATTTGGTCGCCTTCTCCGTCAGCAGGTGACAATTTGGTACCTGAGGTCTGATTACAGGTGCAGCAGCACTTTCTGGAAAGCCCTTGTTTCTGTATGAGAAAAAGTGGGCTGAGGGAGAGCACCTCTGTGGGAGAAGTGACAGCACTCATAAAGACTGACCTGTGTTTCAGTCCTGTCAGAAAGGCCCTTCGGAGAAACTGTAGGGTTGCCTGCTGTGTTAGTCATCAGCAGGAGGCTGACAAAGTGCCTGCTATGGCTCAAGAGGAACAATTCTGCTGTCGGCTGTCAGGTTTGCGCAGTTCGTAGTCAATATTGTTTGTACTACTAAAGAACTTGCACTAAGAAAAGGGAGTCTACACTGGGGACTGCCAAGGGACGGAAAATGATGGCTAACTTGGGGTGCTGCTGAACCAGCAAAATGCACATCCATGTGCACAAACACAAGTGCGTGCTGTTTTTTTATGCCTTCCATGCTTTTCACTGCTGCACAGTCACATACTCTGGAAAAAAGCACTGACAACATGTGTAGTGGGTTAAGCAGTTACCTGCCCCTCCACCCCCCCAGCCCCCTTTATAAACCCCGGCTAGAACTCAGACACTGGAAGTTAGTAAATGAAGCTTTATATTTACAGCAATGCACAATATACAAGCAGATATTTACAAGACATAACAGATATTTACAGATATATACAACAAAAAGGTAATACACACACCACACCCCTCCTGGAGACCAAAATCCCCAGAAGAGGGTAACCAAAGTCCCCCTACCACCTTTCCCCCCTTCCCCAGCCTTATCTCACCACCTCTTGATGCTGCAGATAAGCTGAAGATCAGAGAGATTAGTGGTAGGAGAAAAAGTTAGTCATTTTAGTGATTTTACTCTGAGTTTAGCCACCAAGACCGAGAGACAAAGGAGAAAGCATCCATTTGTTTTGGGAACATCTCTTAAAACAATTTTTTTTTTTCCTTTCTCAGTGAAACTCGGTGAAGTGACACAATGTGTTTAACTCTCTCTCAGCCAATAGTCTAATTTCTCACTCAAATTCTCCAATTAGCTCAAACCAACACAACATGTTTGTGTGACTGTATCTTTTCCACAGCCTAGCAGAGTGACAGAGGTGAAATACTGAGCTCTTTGCCACCGCATCATCCCCTAGATGCTCCCGTTCTGAGCACAGGTAACACTAGAACCACAGAATTTTAGGGGTTGGAATAGACCTCGAAGAATCATCTAGTCCAACCCTCTTGCCAGAGCAGGATCACCTAGAGTACAGCACACAGGAACACATCCAGGTGTGTTTTGATTACCCCCAGAAAAGGAGACTCCACAACCCGCTGGGCAGTCTGTTCCAGTTCCTAGGTAGCAAAGAAGCTTATGCCATGCCCTCAGGGATGCTTGCCCTGCACCTACTCATTCCAAACTAAGGGTTTTGACATCATGCAACCAAAAGTTTTGCTTTTTTTTTCTTCTTTTTTTTCTTTTTTTTTTCTTTTCTTTTTATTCCCTAGGTCACATCTTCCATGCACAGTATGAGGCTTCAGAGTGGGCTGTGTGAGTCAAAGAGACCTAGTGCAGGCATGGCACTTTGGGAAGGTCACCAAATATTATTAGATATTTCTGATAAAATGGTAGGAAATGTCAGGAGTCAAAGCAATGGATCAAAAAAGAGCTCCAGCCTTGCACATCAATGGCTTGGTGCTTCCATGAGCCACCAGTGCCATGTGAAAAGGTAGCAGCAGCTCTTAGGGATGGTGAAAGGTGTAGAACATGGGGCAGCAGCAAACACAGGACAGAGTAAAATCCCAGAAAAAAGCTGCTTCTGCAGCTATAAAGAAAGATAATTTCAAAGAGAAAAAGAAGGACTTTGCTAGTGTGTCTTAAAGTGCAAAGCTGGAAGCCTGGAAATTTTGGATGAGGAAGTTTGCCAGCAAAAGGAAAGATTGATACCAAGGATTTTACTCACTGTATTTAATCACAGAATATTATGGGTTGGAAGAGACCTCCAGAGATCGAGTCCAAATCCTGCCAAGGCAGAATCCCCTAGGGCAAGCTGCACAGGGACATATACAGACAGGTTTTGAAAGACTTTAGAGGAGACTCCACAACATCTCAGGGCAACCTGTTCCTGTGCTCCATCACCCTCACTGTAAAGAAGTGTCTCCTCACGTTGAGATGGAACCCCGTGTCCTACATTGTACCCATTCTTCCTTGTCCTATCACTAAGCACTACAAAAAAGACTGCCAAGAGAAACCCATTATCCTTTGTCCTGTCATTACAAGACCTTGTGAATAGTCCCTCCCCAGCCCTCCTGTAGGCCCCCTTCAGATACTGGAAGGCTGCTGTAAGGTCTCCTCAAAGCCTTCTCTTCTCCAGGCTGAAAAGCCCCAACTCTCTCAGCCTGTCCTCATAGCAGAGGTGCTCCAGCCCTCTGATCATCTTCATGGCCCTCCTCTGGACTCGCTCCAGCAGTTCCATGTCCTTCTTGTGCTGGGGGCTCCAGAACTGCACACAGTACTCCAGGTGGGGTCTAACAAAAGCAGAGTAAAGGGGGAAAATCACCTCCCTTGCCCTTCTGGCCATGCTTCCCTTAATGCAGCCCAGGACACAGTTGCTGTCTGGGCTGCATGTGCACACTGTTGGCTCATGTTGAGCTTTTCATCAACCCAGACCCCCAGGTCCTTTTCCTCAGAGCTGCTCTCCAGCCACTCACCATCCAGCCTTGATTTGTTCTTGGGATTGCAAGACAGGAGCAGGACAGGCCAATTCCTTATCCAGCAAAGGGTCCACCCACCAAATGCTGCCCAGGATGTCATGTGGGACAGAGTCAAAGGCCTTACTCAGGTCCAGGTAGATGACATCAGTTGCCCTTCCCTTGTCCACTGCTGCTGTGACTTCATCATAAAAAGCCACCAAATTTGTCAGGCAGGCATGATTTGCCCTTGGTGAAGCCACGCTAGTTACCATCCATCACCTCTGCTTTGTTTGCCATTTGCCTTAGCAGAGCCTTCAGGAGGATCTGCTCCGTGATCTTGCCAGGCACAGAGGTGATACTGACTGGTCTGTAGTTCCTGGGGTTGTCCTTTTTTNTTCCATGTCCTTCTTGTGCTGGGGGCTCCAGAACTGCACACAGTACTCCAGGTGGGGTCTAACAAAAGCAGAGTAAAGGGGGAAAATCACCTCCCTTGCCCTTCTGGCCATGCTTCCCTTAATGCAGCCCAGGACACAGTTGCTGTCTGGGCTGCATGTGCACACTGTTGGCTCATGTTGAGCTTTTCATCAACCCAGACCCCCAGGTCCTTTTCCTCAGAGCTGCTCTCCAGCCACTCACCATCCAGCCTTGATTTGTTCTTGGGATTGCAAGACAGGAGCAGGACAGGCCAATTCCTTATCCAGCAAAGGGTCCACCCACCAAATGCTGCCCAGGATGTCATGTGGGACAGAGTCAAAGGCCTTACTCAGGTCCAGGTAGATGACATCAGTTGCCCTTCCCTTGTCCACTGCTGCTGTGACTTCATCATAAAAAGCCACCAAATTTGTCAGGCAGGCATGATTTGCCCTTGGTGAAGCCACGCTAGTTACCATCCATCACCTCTGCTTTGTTTGCCATTTGCCTTAGCAGAGCCTTCAGGAGGATCTGCTCCGTGATCTTGCCAGGCACAGAGGTGATACTGACTGGTCTGTAGTTCCTGGGGTTGTCCTTTTTTCCCTACTTCTGTAACCCCCCCTACTTCTGTAACCCCCCCCTACTGCCCAGACCCTTTTTCTAGTTATTGTATGTCGCGAATATCAATTTTAAACTATTATTGATAATCGCGGAGGGGGTCCGGAATAGTTCCCCCTGGGTTCTTTAGGTGTGTGGTTGTCAGGAATAAATGCACGAGTTGCTTAAAACACAGAATAAACAGTTTAAACAGTCAGAACTTAGAGAACAGAGAGCCTACATACAAAGCAGATCCCAGCCGCGCCTATACAAGCCCGCAAAGCGCGAGGGGATACAATGTTTCTTCCCGAGAAAGGGGAGAGAGAGAAGGACGGATTTATCCGGGATAGAGAGGGAGAAAGAAGGGGTTTTGCCTTGCCGCTTTGCTCTAAGCTGCGATGCCTGGCGCCGCTGCCGCTGTTACTGCTGCACGTGGCTGGTGCTGGACGGGGATGAGGCTGGAGTTGCTCACAGCACGAGGGGGAGACGAAGAAGAGGACTAAGGGCCGCTGTACCCTCCTTAAATACCCCATTAGGAGAGTGTGGAACTGACCAATAGGCACTTAGCATCCACTGAATGGCCAATTGGTTCAAAATAGTCCCGCGCCCAGGGGTGGGTTTCTCAATACCTTAAGACCCAGCACAGATCACCTGACTTGGGTGTTTGATTTGTACGTGCAGCCCGAGGTCTCCTGGTTCCAGGGCCACGTCTTGTGCCCCCCTTTTCACCCCATTCTGGACCTTGCTATGGAAGAGGGATCCCAGGAACTGAACCAACTCTGGGCCAGTAATCGCACCCATACCAGGACATTGCAGACTTCCTTTTTCCATCTGAATTCTTCTAGCAACCACTTTTTTGTCTATGCAGATCTCCTACTTCCTCTACTAGATTTTTTCCCCAAGGATATACATTTTTCTTGAGCATGGAGGAGGTACTGTTTGAGTATTAACCAGCTCTCTTGGACCCCTTTAAAATCTGGGGGCCTATGCTTTTAATTTTTTTTTTT
>VWZI01011154.1:0-22302 GCA_013396835.1 Psilopogon haemacephalus | reverse complement strand
CCCCCACTCTGAAATTGTCCCAGGCTAGACTCAGACGTCTGGAAGTTAAGGAATAAAGCTTTCTATTACATCTTTGCACAATATACAAGCAGATATTTACAATATATTACAGATATTTACAGATCTATACAGTAAAAATGTAATACAGAAACACCACACCCCTCCCAGAGATCAGAGTCTGTAAGAGGGGTTTCCAACCACCCTACCACCTTCCCCCTACTTCCTAATCTTATCCCACTATCTGTCTTACGTGCCAGGTAAGCGAGGTAGATAAGTCAGGGGGTTAGAAGCAGGAAACAGGTTAGTGAAGTTACACAGATCCAGCTAAGAAGGGAGAGAGAGGTGCACCAGTGAGAATAGCTCAGACAGCTCTGAGTTATCTATGTTTTGGTTACAACATTCATACCATTTCTCTAAACAAATGAGTGAAGCAGAATCAAATTTCGTTTTCCTTTCTCAGCCTATAATCTACTTTCTCATTAAAATCCTCCAGTTAGTTCAAACCAGCACAGTATCTCTTCTTTCACAGACATTTCCACGTGCCAGTGGAAAAGACCATGATGCTAACATTTGAAAACACTCACCAGTTTTTCAGACTATGTGGAACAAACCAAGGGTTTTAATGCTGGTGGGGAAAATCATAAGGAGCCTTTTCTATTTGCCTCACTGGACAGTGAAAAAGTTTCCAAGATTTAAATCAGCAGTGTGGAAAGTCTACTATTGGGTAACGACGGATCCACATGGATTGTGATATACACTGAAGTTTTCATGAACAGATTTACTGCTTTTCTGATCAGTTTTGCATGGGGACATATTGGTCATTTAGTAGCTGTGAGGTCACTTATCTGGTCTTTGCTTCTGAGCTATGAAATAGAGGTGATGGTGAATCTATTGCCCTCTATTGAATGTTTTGGCTACGTGCTCCAGAGTGATCACTGTCCTATTTTGTGCTGTCAACATTCTTACAGTTCTGAGGTTATGCTTAATTGTAAATAAGAAATAGCTCTCTCCAGAGAAATTCAGTTAAGGGGCTGGATGAATTTTTCTAAGAGGTTAAGCAAAAATAACGGAGATAAATGTATTTCATTGCATGTTTCTGTACAGTTTAAGAACACAGAGTGTGTCATCTCTTTTTCTTTCTGCCACCTCTTGCTTGCTGCTTGCCTCTCTTGGCCTTGCAGCCTGGTTATTTCAACCAGTGAAAGGTACGAGGCAGGGTAGGAGCAGACTGACTGTGCACAGCCTCTGGACCTCTTTGTGTCCAGAGGTGGGGAGGAGAGAGTTGAAATATTGTACAAAGGGGTATGGTATTGTTTATTGAAGTGTAAATATACGTAAGTTTGCCTTGTACATGTTTATTACCTTTTATACTTTTATATTTAGTCCACTTATTGTAAATATAATTTCATTTAACTTCCAAAATTCTGAGTAGTGTAATCCAGAGCCCTCTAACATATCGACACATGATACCAAGTTGGGAGCATGTGTCAATGTGTTAGAGGTTAGGAGGGCTCTGCAGAGGGATCTGGACAGATAGATTGGCACAGTCCAATGCCATGAGTTTTAACAAGTCCTACTGGAAAGAGTCCAGTGGTGAACCATAAGGATGATTGGGAGACTTCAGCATCTACTCTACAAGGAGAGAATGAGAAACTTGGGGCTGTTTTAGTCTGGAGAAGAGAAGACTGAGAGGAGATCTCATCGATGTATGCAAATATCTGAGAGGTGGGTGTCAAGTGGATGAGGCCAATCTCTTTTCAGTGGTCAGCAGCAATAAGACAAGGAGCAATGGCTACAAATTGGAACAAAGAAGGTTTCACCTCAACTTGAGGAGAAACTTCTTTACGGTGAGGGTGACAGAGCACTTGAACAGGTTGTAGCCAGGTGGGGGTTGGTCGTTCCTTCCAGGCAACCAATGACAGAACAAGAGGACACAATCTCAAGCTGTGCCAGGGCAAGTTTAGGCTGGATGTTAAGAATGAGTTCTTCACAGAAAGAGTGATTTGCCACTGAAATGGGCTGGCAAGGAAGGTGTTTTAGTCACCCTCCCTGGAGGTGTTTGAAGGGAGGCTGGATGAGGCACTTAGTGCCATGGTGTTAGGTGATAGCTTGGACTAAGTGATCTTGAAGGTCTTTTCCAACCTGGTTAATCATAGAATCATAGAATCAGTCAGATTCCCAGAATCACAGAATCGGATCCTTGTGGAAGGGACCACAAGGATCATCTAGTTTCAGCCCTCCTGCCATGAGCAGGGACAACCTAACCTAGACCAGGCTGACCAGAGCCTCATCCAGCCTGGCCTTAAACACCTCCAGGGATGGGGACTCAACCATCTCCCTGGGCAACTCATTCCAGGCTCTCACCACTCACTCTCATGCTGGAGAACTTCCTCCTCACATCCAGTCTGAATCTCCTCACCTTGAGCTTTGCTCCATTCCCCCTAGTCCTGTCACTACCTGATAGCCTAAAAAGTCCCTCCCCAGCTTTTTTGTAGGCCTCCTTGAGATACTGGAAGGCCACAATAAGGTCCCCTGGGAGCCTTCTCTTCTCCAGAGTGAACAGCCCCAACTCTTTCAGTCTGTCCTCATAGGAGAAGTGCTCCAGCTCTCTGATCATTCTCATGGCCCTTCTCTGGACACACTCCAGCATGTCCACATCCCTCTTTATAATAGGGGCTCCAAAACTGGACGCAGTACTCCAGGTGGAGTCTCACCAGAGCAGAGCAGAAGGGGAGAATCACCTCCCTCAATTATGTGGTAAATTTAGTCTGGGAGAGTAAAATTTCCAATTTGTTAGGATGCAAATCCAGACTACAATAAATGTAGTGAGCAAGGCTGGTATGACCCCTGTGAGTTACTGCTTTGAAGAATAACAATATTAATAATAAAAACAGATGGTGAGTGTTTTTAATTGGCACTGCTGATATGGATTTATTCAATATTAGGAAAGCAGAAATATTGGTATTTGATAAAATTTGTAGCAGATTTTGCTTCAAATTATAGCAACAGTAGAGAAGAAAAAAATAAAATAATTTTTTTAAAAAATAGAGAGAGATATACCAGTGTAGAAGACTGTACAGAATCTGTTGTTCTCAAATGAATCTATAAACTGCAGTTCAGCTTAGCCTTACCTAAGACAAGGGTCTATACTTAATCTCTATAAGTATACCAGGGTTAAAGAAAATAATTATTTATATGAAATAAAAAATATTGTTTAGAACAGATGAATATAAACAGGCCATGACATAGAAGCTGATTTCTAACCATCATGATAACAAGGTTCAGAAACAGCTTCTCATGGCCTATAGGAAATGCCTTTTTTAGGCTGAGAGGACTATCAGATGCAAAACCTCTTGCCTGATCTGAAACTTCAGACCATTTGCAGTTGTTCTGAGGTTAAATTCATTCCATTAATCACCTGAAGGTCTTGCTTTGGGAGTTTGGGTTGGGTTTTTGCTGGCATTGATGTTTGGGATTGTTTTGTTAAGATGATTTCTCCTGATTTCTGGATGTGTGTGCCCATATAGTGTACAATGGGTTCATGCAGTGGTCAGAGGTCTGTCCTGGAAAGGCCTCTTTGAAGCAAATTACTGTTGCTGTAAGGTGACAATCTGATGGAGCATCTTTGGTAGAAGGACCTGAGAACTCCAGAGGGCTTGTTTTACTAAAGCTTACAAAATGGAGTTGGAACCAAAACTTGGCTTGATTCACTGCTGGAAGCTGCCTGAAGTTCCTTCCACAAAACATATTGCATATATGCCATATATACATATATGCTTTGCTTAAAGTCAGTTTGAGATATTTTGTGCTTCTGTAACTCCAGACATTTTTTTCCCCCTCTCTAAAAATACCTACTTCCCAAGTCCACCGATACCTGAGCACTTGCAGCAAGAACAGATGGTTCCTCCTGTGCACAGTAACACTGCCAGGAACACAGATGCTCCATTGAATGATATATTTTCATGTGGACAGAAATGAAAGCCTTTGGACAGATGAGGAAATCTTGACAAACATCTACAAATATTTCTCAGAATGTGATTGCTGCTATTGCAGTGATGGATGAGGCCTTCTACAGACAACTGGAAGTATCCTCAAGATCAAGTGTCCTGGTGCTCATGGATGACTTCAGTCACTCTGATATTAATTGGAAAGAACACACAGCCAAGCACAAACAGTCTAAAAGGTTCCTGCAGTTCACTGAGAACAACTTCCTCCTGCAGGTTGTTGAAGGACCAACAAGAAGTGAGACAACAATGAAGGACTGGTTGTAGATGTTAAGGTTGGGGGTAATCTTGGCTGTAGTGACCATGACACCTTAGAGTTTAGTGTCGCTAGAGAAAGTAGCAGGGTGATTAGTAAAATTTCTACCCTGGACTTTAAGAGGGATAACTTTGCCATCTGAAAAAACACCAACCAATCAAGGGTGGCAGAAGACCTGCATGGATAAGCATGGAGCTCCTAGGAAAACTCAAAAAAGAAAAAGGATGTTTACAATATGTGGGAAAAAGGACTGGTCAATTGGGAAGATTACATAAATATGCCAAGAGAAGTTAGAGAAGGAACAAGAAAGGCCAATGCCTTCTTGGAATCGAGTCTTGACAGGGGGAGTGAAAGAACATATGAAGAACTTTTTTGAGTACATCAATAACAAAAGGAAGATCAAGGAAAAGGTGAGTCCACTATTGAAGAGCGTGGGAGATTTGGTAACTGAAAATGCAGACATGGCAGAGTTACTGAATGCCTTCTTTGCCTCAGTCTTTACTGCTAAGACCAGCCCTCAGGAACCTCAGTCTCTAGAAGCAAGGGAGCAGAACTGGAGAGAAGAGGGTACTCCACTAGTCAGTCAGGACTAGGTTAGAGATCACTCGTGCCAACTGAAGACACACAAATCCATGGGCCCCAGTGGGGTGCACCCAGGAGTGCTGAGAGAGCAGGCTGATACCTTTGCTCAGCCTCTCTCCATATTTTTTTAAAAGTCATGGAGAGCAGGAGAGGTACCTGATGACTGGAAGAAAGCCAATGTCACTCCAGTCTTCAAAAAAGGCAAGAAGGAAGGCCCAGGCAACTACAGACCAGTCAGACTCACCTCCATCCCTGGAAATGTGGTGGAGCAGATCATTCTGGAGGCCATTTCTGACCACATGGAAGAAAAGAGGGTTATCAGGAGTAGCCAACATGAATTTACCAAGGGGAGATCTTCCTTGACTGATCTGATAGCCTTCTATGATACCATGACCAAATGGGTAGACAACAGAAGGGGTGTGGATGTCATCTACCTTGACTTCAGCAAGACTATTGATATTGTCTCCCACAACCTCCTCATAGATAAGCTCAGGAGATGTGACATAGACAGCTGCTCTGTGAGGTGGATTGAAAACTGGCTCCACAACAGAGTTCAGAGAGTTGTCATCAAGGGCACAGAATCAAGTTGGAGGCCTGCGGCCAGTGGTGTTCCCTGGGGATCAGTACTGGGTCCAGTTGTGTTCAGTATCTTTATCAGTGTGCTGGTTTGAGCTAATTGGAGAATTTGAGTGAGAAATTAGACTATTGGCTGAGAAAGGAAAACACAGTATGTCACTTCACCCCAGAGTTTTACTGAGAAAGAAAAAAAATTCTTTTAAAGTATTGTACCCAAAAAACAGATATCAGACAGTTTCTGACCGCTCTGGCTGCGGCTGCTCTTTGCATGGTCTCCTTTGTCTTTCTGCCTTGGTAGCTAATTCCCCGTAATTCTATCAACTACTTTCCTGCTACTAACCCCACCATGACAATTACCACAGAGCAGAGGCTTCCTTTCCATACATCTCCTGAACCATCAGCAGGAACTGAACCACCAGCAGGGGCCATAATCTGAACTGGGATGTGGACTTGCTTCTGTGGGATGACCCAGGAGAGTAAGGAGGAGCCTTGGTAGGACTTTGGGCGAAGTTGCTGGGTGGCTCTTTGTCTCCTGGAACCACTTTGTTTTACAGGTGTTGCCACTATGGTAGCATCTGCATGCTAACACCACGCAAGACAATTTGGAGGTGAAAAGGATTCAGGAAATCCTGGTCCAGAGTACATAAAAATGTCCAAATATCAAGAATGGCTCAAGCTTCCCACTCCTTGTTCTTGAAAGGAAAAGCATGGAAGCATTTTTACTGATGTGTCAGAAGGCAAAGTTTTATCCAGGTGGTCCTTCCCAAGAAGGTCGTTACTGGTACCAGTGGTGTTGAAAGCATTTTGGAATGAAATCCTTCTCCACATTTTCCCAGGAAATTTGTGTTGAAATAGCAAAGGATGAGGAGCTGAAAGCTGAAATGATCTCTTTTCTCTAGCAGCAGAATGTACTTTGTGAGAAGAGGCTATTGAAGACAAGCAGAAGTGACAGAAACAATATACCCTTCTGCTGCAAATCTATGAAATAATGGCAAGAGCTGGAATGTCAAAAATTTACACCTAAGGGTTTCACCAGGTCACTGCCACTCACAGTGTTTATTATGCTCTTTACTGCATAATAAACCTCTTGTCTAGAAAAAAAAAAGAGTATTTTTCTTTAAGTTCAGAAGGTACTAAACTAAATAATATCCTTTCCATCATCAGTGTTTTCCAGCTATAGAGTCAAACATTCTGGAAAGAAGAAACAGGCCCTGGCAGAAGGATGAAGCATACTAAGTGAGAAAGGGAAAAATCTTTTCACAGCTCAAAGCAACACATTGGCAAAGAAGGAAATACCTTGTCTGGGAAGAAGAAAAGCAAGAAGCTTCCCTGGACAGCAAGTCTTTCTCGATGAATAGGATTGTATCTATCTGAATTTTTCACATATGAAAAAAAGATTCTGAATTTTGGGCAAGGAACTTGAGACCCATCCCACAAGAAAAAGGTATTTTGGTAGAAGCTGCTTCTAGCTGAAGACCTGTAACCTCTGAGGGTCCAAAAAAGCCTTGAAACAGAAAAAGCTGGAACAGATTTCCAAGGGTTATCTCCTAGCAATCACAACACTTTTTAATCAGGTTTCTCCTACAGCTCCCTCAAAGCATCTCATTCTTCCTGCCTGTCTGCATATGCTAGCTGGATAGTTGTTTTTATCATCAAACAAACTATACTACTGAGAGGAATGTGGCTCAAGGTCTTACAAAGAGAGATCACTGTGGATGAGTGAAGCACTCCTTAACACTCTTTTCTACATTTTAATACTATTTTAACAGAAAAATAGAGACAGCTCCTTCTGTCAGTAAAGTGCCTCTTTCACATTCTGCAGCATCAGGCTGAGTTGCACTAAATGCATTTACAGTGTTTATAATTAAAGCTTTGCACATTTCCAAGGACAAGTTCAACTGACCAAAATTTCAAAGATTAGGAATGTAAATCCACATTACAATAGAATCATAGAATGGTTTAGAACAGAACTCAAAGATCATCTAATTCCAAGCCCTCACCATAGGCAAAAACACCTCCCACTAGACCAGGTCAGTCAGGGCCTCATCCAACTTGGCCTTGAACACCTCCAGGGAGGGAGCAGTCACAACCTCCCTGGGCAATTCGTTCCAGTGTCTTACCACCTTCACTGTAAAGAACTTTCTCCTAATACCTAGTTTAAATCTCCCCTCTTCCAGTTTAAACCCATTACCCCTTGTCCTGTCATTACAAGACCTTGTGAATAGTCCCTTCTCAGTCCTCCTGTAGGGTCCCTTCAGATATTGGAAGGCTGCTATACAGTCAGGTTCAATTTTCAAATCCACTCATCCACCACTTCTCCCCAATTATGTCAGTAGGAGCAGCCCATTTAAAAGCCAGGCTACTCAAGCAAGCTTTCAGGTAGACTTAGGGCTCCAGATTTACCTTTTGTCACGGGATTGGGCTAATTAAACACAGTATCCCGTGGGACGAAGGGTCCTAATGCCCCCCCCTCGCCGGTTCTTTGGGCTTCGGTCGGCAGAAATAAACGAACACGTTGCTCAAACGTCAGGTGCAACAATTTAACATTTAGAACTNGCTGCCTGCTGCCTGCTGCCGTGCACGTGGCTGGGCTCCTCAACAGCCACGGCAGGGGACTACGATGAGCGAGGAGAGTGAGGAAGAGCAACTAACGGTTGCTGTGCCCCCCCTTAAATACCCTCGGGAGCATGAGACTGAATGACAGGCACCGCTGGCCAATGGGTTTAAAGCTCCACGCCTGTGTGCTGTCCAGGGCATCCCTGGCTCCAGGGGGGGGGATCCGCATGGGATGCCCCCTTGGACGGTAGGGGGAGGAGAGAGCCCAGAGGTTGGACCAATTCTAGGGTATATGTCACCCCATACCGGGACACCTTTTAAAACCAACTGGTCCTGGCTGTGTCTGTGCCCAGTTTTAGCTTCATCATTTTCTTTTCATTCAAATGACAGAAGGTACAGCATCATTTACACTGGGTGCCAAATTTAGACACACAACCATAAGGACATAATCAAAGCATGTGTCTAGCATTCAGTGTAAGTGCTGTTCATGTCTTCAAGCCAGTTTACCTAAAGAAGGAGGGGAGCTAGCTGTGGCAGGACAGGGCACTGCCCTGCTGGGGGTTTGAATGGGGTGTGAACTGTGGCAGGGCACACCCAAGTCCACTGCCCCACCAAAGGTGTGAATGGGGCAGGAAATGGACTTCCTCCCTTCCCACCTCTGTCACCGGAGGTTTGAAATGTGGAGTCCAATAGGTGTAGAGTACCTTCTCCCACCCTCCATGGGCTTGAACAGGGAAGGGACAAATCGCCTCAGTATATATATGGCAGCTGGACAGATTGGAGTCAGACTCTTGCACGGACCTTCACTCGGACCTGCACTGGGACCTGCACTGGGACCTGAATTGGGACCTGAACGGACCTGGAGACAGACCTTGCACGAACCTTGCAGGGACTTTGAGCCGGACCTTGAGGAGCATCCTGGCTTCTTGCTGCAGGACCTGAATCTAACAGTAAACTGCAGCCATTCATGGGAATACCACGGAACACCCCTGGCTTTCCCCTGCCTTGATTTGCGATCATGGCTTCATGAAAACCATGCCTACAGTCATCTTGGACTTTGGCGGGCACTGGACTCAGGACACTGCCATGAAGGAGACAGTCTCCCATCTTTAAGTAGGGCAAAGATGGATCATGCCTAAACCTTTTCCAAATTTTCTGATTTTTCCTAAATTACCTTAAAAGGCATCCTTGTGAAGACTTTTCCTGACTGAATTAGGACCCAAACTTAAACCAATTTACACATAGATTGTGGGTGGGGCTTTGGGAAATTATAAAAGGTACATAATTTATAATTTCTGCCTCTTCAATCGCCCACAATCAATTAACTAGCAAGGATCATGTAACCCACATTCTTCAGAAAAAGACATCATGAAAATAAGGCAAAGCATCAGGTGTGGTTAACATTGTTCCAGGAGACTAGTAATTCCTTCCAGCTCCACCCAGAATCATTTGGCTTTCAATCAATTCTTTCAAACTTTGTGAAATATCATCACTGTGGATGACCAAAGGATCACAGACAACAGCAGGTATCAGATACGCAGCTTCCATAAGGACTGTGCTTCTGTAAGCATTGCATGTCTCTCTCACAGAGTTTTACAGATGCTGAGTTTTCGCAATTACTAAATAACTTTGGGAGTTGGTTCTGATGGTAGGAGATAGTGAGAGCAAGAAGTAGAATCAGAATCACAGAATCATAGAATCAGTCAGGGTTGGAAGGGACCACAAGGATCATCTATGGGCAGGGACAACCTAACCTAGACCAGGCTGACCAGAGCCTCATCCAGCCTGGCCTTAAACACCTCCAGGGATGGGGCCTCAACCACCTCCCTGGGCAACCCATTCCAGGGCCTCACCACTCTCATGCTGAAGAACTTCATCCTCATATCCAGTCTGAATCTCCCCACCTCCAGCTTTGCTCCATTCCCCTTAGTCCTCTCACTACCTGAGAGCCTAAAAAGTCCCTTCCCAGCCTTTTTGTAGGCCTCCTTGAGATACTGGAAGACCACAATAAAGTCCCGGGAGAGCCTCTTTTTTCTCCAGACTGCACAGCCCCAACTCTTTCAGTCTGTCCTCACAGCAGAGGTGCTCCAGCTCTCTGATTATCCTCATTGCCCTTCTCTGGACACACTCCAGCATGTCCACATCCCTCTTGTAATAGTGGCTCCAATACTGGATGCAGTACTCCAGGTGGGGTCTCACCAGGGCAGAGTAGAGGGGAAGAATCACCTCCCTCGACCTGCTGGCCACACTTCTGATGCAGCCCACGATCTGGTTGGCTTTCTGGGCTGCAAGTGCACACTGCTGGCTCATGTTGAGCTTCTTGTTCACCAGCACCCCCAAGTCTCTCTCCTCAGTCCTGCTCTCCAGCCAGTCACTACCCAGCCTGGATTTGTGCTTGGGATTGCCTCAACCCAGCTGCAGGACCTTGCACTTGGCCTTGTTGGACCTCCTGAGGTTAGCTTGTGCCCACCTCTCCAGCCTGTCCAGNAGTCCCAGGACTGATCCCTGAGGGACTCTGCTTGTCACTGGTCTCCACTTGGACATGGACCCATTGACAACCACTCTTTGAGTGTGGCCATCAAGCCAGTTCTTTATCCACCTGGTGCTCCACCCATCAAACCCGTGTTTCACGAGCTAGGAGACCAGGATGTGGTGTGGGACAGTGTCAAAGGCTTTGCTCAGGTCCAGGTAAATGACATCAGTTGCTCACCCCTCAACAATTAATGTTGTGACCTGTTCGTAGAAGGCCACCAGGTTTGTCAGGCAGAATCTGCCCTTGGTGAAGCCATGCTGATTGTACCAAATCACCTCTTCACTGTCTCAGTAGTGCCTCCGGGAGGATCTGCTCCATGATCTTACCAGGCACAGAGGTGAGACTGACTGGCCTGTAGTTCCCCAGCTCTTCCTTCCTACCCTTTTTGAAAATGGGAGTTATGTTTCCCCTTTTCCAGTCAGTGGGGACTTCACCAGACTGCCAGGACTTTTGGAATATAACAGAGAGGGGAGGAATATAATAGAGACAGTTCTTTCAATTCCACTTTACATCTTCCCATAAGACCTCCTCTAGCATCAGACTTGTTAGCCATTAGCTCTGCACTCTTAGAGATGCCTGCAGAAACCCACTGACTAGTATTCTGATGACAATTGAGAGTGTTTGCAGACTTGTGGAATAAAATTATACCAGTTAGTCATTTTCTGTGAGAGAATAATGATGTTCTAACTGAAAAATGTACTCTGATAAAATTATCCTACATCTTGATAAGCTTGCCTCAGGAGTGCAGTAAAAGAACAAATGGTAATATTTTTACTGTACCGTGTGAGAAAAGGATCTCAAAGTTTTATTTGTATCACTTGAAGAATGTTCAGGAGATGGAAGACTCATAAGAGCAAAATTATCTCCTGATGTGGTCTCCTAATCTCTTGGGGCAAGATCCAAAGGAAGCTTTAACCATATAAATCAGAGACAAACTTGGTGGTCAAACTCTCACATATACATGAGTGCCCCATGCCCTGGTATGCATTGGGGTATCACCCAGCTTCCACCAGCAGCTCCCAAAGGACAGAGGTCTCCTATGTGTTATCTTCTTGCAGGTTATCTGCAGGTACATCATGTATTCTGAGTGTCTAAAATGGCACTGGACGATTCTGTTTCGACACCTGGGTTGCTTCCTCCATGTAAGTCAATTTTGTTTTCCTAAGCAGTCTTCCAACTGAACTCTGGATGGGCAGGAAGGAAGAAGAAATATCTCTTTGTTTCTCTCTGCCTCGGGTCGTTGTTCCTCCCGTGCCAGGTTTGCAAGAGCAAGTCTTCTTTTTCAGTGAAATCAGCCTGAGGTTGCTGTGCAGAGCAGTCTGTCCTCAGAACAGGCTCATGCTTTGAATCTGTGGGGCGGGACAGAAGACAATCTCCTGTGGTTTCCCTGTGGGGTAGATCTAGAAGGTCCCTTTTTTGCACCCAGGTTTCTGGCACTGTCCTTCTGTCAAACAGGGATCTCAGTGCCTGCTACAGCAGCACATTAGCTATTGCTCTTTGACTCCACTGAAACACCAGCGCTGGCTTGCAAGTGCCTATGTCCTTCAGGTGGCCGTTGCAGTTTGAGGGGTCCCAGGTTCCCCTAAGAAAACTACAGAGACCAAGGCGGACTACAGATCCCAGGGGACAGATCTGGGCATCTCAGGATGTTGTAATACGCAGTTTTCTGGTATCACAGCTTATTAAGCCAGTGGCTGAGCGACATGGCTCTCTTCCCCTCCCTGCCTCTCCTCCCTTCATCTCTTTTCTCCAGGAACAGCTCCCGTTCCTTCTTGTCTCATGGTTTGTGTGGGGGAGATGGCTGCTAGCTGCCAGGGAATTGTGAGCTTCTTTGTAGGCCTAAAATGGGGGTGGGGGGCACTTATGGTGTACTCTCAGGCCTGCTCAGGGTGGAACGAGTAGAGGATTTTAGATGGATTTACTCCGACAGACTTGGCTTAGCTTGTGGTTGTATCCATCCTGCCTGATTGCCTTCTGCATATATATGCACTAGTAAATAGAATCTCTCTTTAAATTTCCAATCATTGTGCAGTATTTCTGTTCTTACTCTCCAAAAGGAGTAAGTCACCTCTGTTGCCCAGTCTTGGGTAGCTCGTGGCCTCAAACTACAACAGTGGCCCTTTGAGTGGTTTTTGGTAAGATACCCTATGGTGTATAACCCGAAAGCTGCCTCATCCTGACATTGCTAACAGCAACACGAGGCAGGCTGAAAGCCTTACGGCTTCCTTCTACCTGTGCCAGTGCAAGGGCTGGGTCAAGTGTAAAGGGTTAAGCCCACCCGGGAACCCCTGCCTCTTCCCAAGGGCTGGTTTGACCCTTTTCCCAGGTGGGTCCCTCCTCACAAGAGATGGTTTGACCCTTTTTCCAGGTGTCATGGTTAGCCGCTCCCATTTCCTGCTAGGATCTTGACTATAAAAAGGGGGGAGGCTCATTTCCTCCCTCTCTTCTCCTCGCCCTGGCTGCTGGAGGCAGTGCCTGGCGTTTCTCTGCCGCCAAGCCACGTGCTCCCCAACCACCACATGGAGACTGCCATTATCTTTTGTCTGGAACTGGGACTAATTCTTTGCAACACAAAACTCCTGCATCCTGCTGTCCTTCAGCACCAAAAAAAAAACCCAAAATTGACCTCAGCTTTTGGGATTTGCGCTGCCTGCCGTGGTTGTGTTTTCTCCCCTTTCTCCCCGTTTTCTCTGTATTTTCTCCCTTATTCCCATATCCTGTATTTTGTTCTCCCCTCTCTCCCACCTTCTGTAAAAAAAAACTTTCCCTTCTGTTTATTGTTAAAAGTTTATACCCTTTTCACTTCCAAATCGCTTTGAGTTTTTTATTGGGCTTTTGGGCTCGGGGTAGCTAGCCTTAACCCAATACATCAAGCAGGGCAACGTCAGTGGAGTGGGACACCAGCTGTGTTCACAGCTTACCTAGGCTGTGGAGGACCTCACTAAATCACCAGTAATATGTTCTGGGCTGGTGACTGTGGCAAAACCCACTTCATTTCAAAGAAGAGACTGTATTTGAGGCTGTTAATGGGATGGAATTCATAGAGATGGCTGGAACTGAATTGCCTTTGCCCTGACGGATTCCAATTTCAGTCCCTGGGAGCAGAAATTCAGCACGTCCTACTGACTGACATTTCTGCTGTGAATGAAGAGGAACTGCCAACTCAGCAGCCCCACAGAAACCCATTTGGTGGAGAAGAAAAGGCAGCTGCTTCAGCAGCTGCTCTGAAACTCAAGTAATAACCGGGCCTTAGCAATTAGGTTTTGGTATTTTTACTCGCCTAGGTATTTTACCTTCTAGGCATGTGGTGTGGTACCACTAACCTCCTCAGAGCAGGTAGCCCAACTGAGAATGCACACCTCATGCTATTGGGATCCTTCTCACACTAAAGAGAGACAACTAGGAGCTCCGTGAGTGTGAAGTGATTGTGGAGATGGGGAGAGGCAATAGTTGGCCAGATGCCAGTAGAAGACTCCTTGACCATACCCAAAACAGTGAGGAAGAGGATAGAGCCCTGCAAGCACCTAGCCCAACTTTTGGAAGAGAGAGGAAGCCTGAGATGAGAAAGGTCTGTGATCCTAGCATAGCAAAGCCATGGTGACATGCACGGGTGTCACACGGGTGTCATACACAGGGTCTCGAGGGGTGGCATTTTTACCAGGGTGCTTAGGCAGCCTTGTAGCTTGGGCTGCCTGTCCATCCTGTCACTGTGCCCTGCAACCATTATGCAGGCTCAGGGTGCTCTCTGCCTTCTTCCTCATGCAGAGCAGATGCATATTGCTATTAGCTGCATTGTATCCACAAAGACCCCCAGGGCCTTCCCTGACTACAGCAAGCAATAGGCAGGCTCATAATATATTAATCAGCAGGAGTTTTTTTATTTATAAGGCAACCTGCTCTCTGCTACAGATCTGGAGGCCCTGGGCAATAAGTCATAATAAATCCAAAGAAATGGTGTAAGTAAGTAACCAGCTTTCGTTCTAGCTACATAATTATTTGGTAGATTAGCGAGTGAGAAATCAGGTTTTTATTTTTTCATTGTTCAAGTTTCATGTGATTCTGGCAGCTGTAAATATTGTGGGTGAGGTCTGTGAAGGGGCAGGAGACATAGCCACGGGCCAGAGAGGTGAAAGTGCCTCTATCACTGGAGAGGAAAAGGCAGAGCTGTCTGTCCTTCAGATTGTGACCCACTATTGGAGCTGGGGTGGGAGCAGCACAGTGTCATAGACTGGTCCTGTCATGGTCCCTCACACCTCTCCAAGTCAGTAGCACCTGGAGTCGTGGTGGGAAATGGCACAGAGAAAGCCTTGCCTGGAATGCACAGGCTGAGTTTTAGGTTCCACTGCAGTTTGTGTTGGAGGAGTCCTGGGCAGGGATTTCTTTTTCGCTTGGGGTAAATGTCTTCACTTTTGGTGTAACATCATTTTCAGAGAGCTGTGACATATGTTTGGGTGATGTCATCACTGATACTCATGACTCCCCTCTCTGCTAGGTCACAAGGTGAGTAGTGAAGGGAGCTGGGTTGGGTCTCTGCCCAATCCATCAGTGACAAGCAGTGAAATAGAGCTGATGTTCTATTCTCCCTACTGCACATCACACTGACAGAAGCTTATCAAAAAGCTGCAGGCTGAGAAAACCTTTCAGAATGAGATTCAGGGTTTTCAGAAGACAATTAAAAGCTTTTGGGAGAAGATCAAGGGCTTTCAGGAAAAATACAGAGATTTCAAGATGGCAAACCAAGCCTTCTTAGAAGAGGAAAAACCCATCTGGAAGGAGGAAGCTGCCTTTTGGGAGGAAGAAAAGCTTATTTGGGAGGAAGGAGAAGCCTTCTGGAAGGGTATATTGTGACTCCTGGAAGGACTACAATGTTTTCTGGAAGGATAAGAATTTCTGGAAAGAATATCAGCTCCTCTGGGAGAAAGACAAGGTCCTTCTAGATGACAATAGAGTCCTATGGGCAGAAGAAAAAGAAGCAGCTCTGTGAGCAGGTGGAGCAGCTCTCCTGCAGAGGAGACAGAGCTCTCTGGAAGTATGAGGAGACCCACCAGGAAGATGAAAAACGAAAACAACCAAACTTCAAGAAGTATGAAATGTTGGTCTGGGAGAAGGACTTTGGTCTGGAGGGAGGGGACATCTCCAGAGGTGCCACTGTGCACAGTTGAATTATTCTGCTAGGCTCAGAACTATGGAAGGCCACGTGCACGGACGTGGGTATTTTATTGAAGCAGTACTGTGCTTCAGCCAATTCTCCAGTTCTTAGAGTAAACCAGAGTAGGTTTTTGTTTAGTGTTACTAGTTTTAGAGCCATTGCACTCATGTTTTTAGGACATTGTACTTTTAAGACCCTGTAGCCTGAGGAATGGGGTAAACCTGGTTTCCTGGTCTATCACCAGGAGGAATGTGGGTGGGTAAAGCCTTAAGAAGGTGAGAGCTGAATCTGAAGTCATCTTCTGGAGCTCAGAATAGTTCACCTAACTCAGTACAGTTTATATCATCTGAGTCAGTGCCAAAATAAGGTACTAATAAGTTATACTTTCAGATCCCCCACATTTAAAAGTCAGAGTTAACACTCCTGGTTCTCAATGTGACAACTCAGTTGTTCCACCTGGTTTGGGCTTTTACTTTCCATTTAACTTCTCCCTGCTCTTGGAAGCTTGATGGGAAGACTTACCTGCTCAGGTGAGCCCCCTGCATCTGGCTCAAAGCAGCTTTGGCAGCAGCCTTACTGACATGAGGAGAGGATGAGGAGTGACAGGGGAGGGACTACGGAAGTCAGCAGCATGTGGGAGAAACTGCAGGCTGGAGGGAAAGTTGGCAGCAAATCCCTCATCAAGGAGGAAGTAAATTTAGCAGCATGATTATATAATGTGTGTAAGAGCAGGAGAGAATCCATGCAGGGATTGAGATTATTATTCAGTTGCTGCCAGCACAGGTACAGGAGTCTCTAACAGACAATCCACAATGCATGGTTGATATTTAGCAGTATTTTATGTGATGCGGGTACAGAGCCAGTGCCTGCTGCTGAGCTGTGGCACAGGAATTGCAGTTTTCCTTTCCTTTTGAGAAACTGAACTCAAATGCTTCACATGCTCACAGGCTGAGCTGTAAAGGTTGTTCTAGACACAAATCTACATTTGACCCTCTGTACATAATGGGGGCAAGATAGTGGGGGGCAAGTGTGACAGTGAAAAATACTCATCTGAGTCAAAACAAACATTGAATTTCTCTCTGGTATGGTGGCATTAGGATCATAGAATGCTCTGGGCTGGAAGGAATGTCCAAAGGTCATCTAGTCCAACCCCCTCTGCTGTAAGCAAAGGCATCCTCAACTGGATCAGGTTGCCCAGAGCCCTGTTGAGCCTTACCTTGAATATCTCCCATGATGGGGCCCCAACCACCTCCCCAGGCAACCTGTTCCGGTGTTCCACTCCCCTTATGGTAAAGAACTTCATCCTAACATCCAATCTAAATCTGCTCTTCTCCAGTTTGAAGTCATTGTCTCTCATCCTTATCACTACAGGCCTTTCTAAGCAGTCCCTCTCCATCCTTCTTGTAGTCCCCCTTCAGGTACTGGGAGGCTGCTATTAGGTCTCCCCAGAGGCTAGTCTTCTTCAGGCTGAACAACCCCATCTCCTGCAGCCTGTCTTTGAAAGAGAGGTGATGCAAACCCCTGATCATTTTTGTGGCCCCATTAGTAACTCATTCTCCTTCGGCATGGGATTTTAACACTGAAAAGGCTCAAGGACGGAATGTAAGAAGCCTTTACAATTGCCATTGAATAATCTGATGACTTCTGCAACTGCCAGGCATACTTAGGCTGTCACTCAAGCCTGTCATTCAAATTCGGTCTTTTGTGATCTGCTGCAGGATAAGCCTGCCTGTCCTGTTTAATTTTGCTCAAGACAAATTACGCACTATGTCTTTCCTGAAAAATCTATGAATATTTATTGCTCAGTGAATAACCAGCCCATTAAAAAATGCCATTTGATTCAGCCAGGCTAGGAATGTTTTGCAACCTTTATTATTATTATTCTGTTATTGCCCTGGAAGCCAGAGATGAAAAGGACCTATCAGACCATTCAGTGCAGCTTCCTGCAGATTCAGGACTCTCAATGCATTAGACCCTTATTTTTGGATGCTATAGAGAGAAAGAACCTTTCAGAAAATAACAGTATGCAAAAAGCACTTGTCACTTAATATTTTAATGTCAAAAAGCCAAGAATTTATCTCAGTTATTCAAATCCACATGTCAAATTAACATCATTTAAACTGAAATGAGGTATGCTTTCTCTTGCAAAGAACCTGAGGCACATGAAATGCTCTTAAAAGAGCTCCTAGCCACTTCTTTCACAGTAGAGCAGAACAGTGTTTCTCTGGTGAGGTTGTTGTCAGCATAATACAACAGCTGTGAAATTTACGGCATTACACAATGCAGCACAGAGGAGCCAGAAGTTTATCCACAGGAACACATGCACCAGTATAGTTTTAGACTGCTTGTAGTTCTCCTGAAAATACTCCGTCCACCTGGTAGCTTAAGAGAGGCCCTTGCTTGGGTGACAGTGCTGGAGGAAAACCACATACAAAAGGCTGTAAGCTGAGTATTTGAAATGGGATGTTAGAGGACATCTGCTCTGCATCCAGGAGCTCTTGACTGAGGACGAATTTCAGTCACAAAGCCAGTTTCTGCTAACTCTCCGGAGTGGTAAAATAACAAAGGGAACAAATAAAATACATAAGAAGAAGCTTGGCTACATTTGACACCTCTACAAGATGCACACAGAGGATTTCAAGACACGAAATTCAGAGTGAAAAATACATAGATACACCTGTCTTGGAAGAGCAAGTCTGCTCATCTGACACAGGTTGGCTGTAAGGAGCCAGAAAGACTTGGGCATGTCTGAGGAACTGAAGGTGTTTGAAGCATGGACTCAACTAAAGTAGAGTGGGAGGACACAAAGAAGCTGCCAAGCCTGTCTGTGCCTCAAAAGCAGCCACACCTGTAATGCTCTGTGCAAACACTTCTGTAAGATGATCTGCTTGTCTAATTCCCAGCATTAGTGTTACACAGTCATTCTCTCTAGGGCTTTACTTAAATTAAATGTTTTCATGTTATCTGAAATTAATCTTCCTAATAGCAGTTTGGCTTCTTACCTTAGTCTTGCCCACAGTGGACATGGGAAACAGCCCTTCCATTTGTTTTATAGTTATCCATCTGAAGCCTGGTATCACCTGCTCTGCACAGGTCTCCCTAGACTATCCTACCCCATCTCTTTCTGGCCTTCTTTACTGTAGCTATGTGGAAGGCTTCTGCCTCTACCTCCAAAAGACTGAAAAATTAATATAATTTGCAGCATCCAGATACGATCCTTGAAGGTGCTGCAAGCCCACATCACAGTGCTTGTTTCACAAAAGAGATTCAGCCAGGACTGATGCAACTAAGCCCTTTGGACACCAAACATCCGTGCTGAGCTGCACTGGTGCCAGTGGGTTCTTCTGCAGAGTGATGCCACTTCTATGAGCCCTCTCCTGTGCCCTGGAGTGTCTCAGCCCTCTGTGAATGGAGAGCAAACCTGGGACTTATGCAGTGGCACAGAGTCAGGCAGAAGAGACCCTGACGTAACTTTAGACCATAATCAAATCTTCTGTGGTTGTTGTTCAAATAAAGAGGCATTAAAGATAAAAACAGAACCATTAGTGTAATTTCAGAATAAATATGGAGATAAAACCCAAATACAGGGAAACATGGTGAACCCAAAAGACCATTATATGTTGGTCATTTGATTAATTTAAAATTAATGAGCTGTGTCCACTCAGGAAAGTTTTGAAGGCTTAGCAAGTCCTGCACAGAGTGATCTGGTGATGGGATGTGCAGATCTGATGGACTGACTTGGCTGCATGTCTGGATCTCACTCACTTTCTGGTGTAGGTGAAGCATTTCTTGCTCTTCTATGGACAAAAAAAAATGGAAATACTATAGAATCATAGAATGGTTTAGGTTGGAAGAGACCTTAAAGATCATCCAGTTCCACCCCCCCGCCATAGGCAGGGACACCTCCCACTAGATCAGGTTGCTCAAGACCTCATTGAGCCTGGCCTTGAACACATCCAGGGAGGGAGCAGACACAACCTCCCTGGGCAACCTGTTCCAGTGCTTCCCCACCCTCACTGTGAAGAACTTCTTCCTAACATCCCATTCAAATCTCCCCTCCGCCAATTTGAACCCATTCTCCCTCGTCCACTCATTACAAGACCTCCCCAGCCCTCCTGTAGGCCCCCCTCAGATACTGGTAGGCTGCTATAAGGTCTCCTCGAAGCCTTCTCTTCTCCAGGCTGAAAAGCCCCAACTCTCTCAGCCTGTCCTCATAGCAGAGGTGCTCCAGCCCTCTGATAATCGTCATCTCTAGAAGATATTACAGAAAATGTCGGTTAGGTCAGAAAGATCCCACTTTATCCATACTGAAAGGCAGTTCTGGCCTTACCCACAAGCCAGTGAAGATGGTGGTAAATATGATATTCATATTTCTAGGTGATACTTAAGAGTAATTTCTTTCAAAGTTCCTCCTCGAGTGATTCACAGAGGGCTATTTTCTGTTCAAGGCCACAGCCAGGATGGAAATTACTGACTGCAGCTTTGCATCTTTAAAAACACAGAACCGCCCAAAGCATCTTTCAGAGGGATAACAGAAGCTCCCACACAGAGCAGTAAAGAGATTGAGTCATTAGCACCAAATCAGCATAAATGTTTGAACAGGAGAAAGAAATAGTTCCTGAGCTCACCTGCACATTATTAAAACGCAGCATTGTCATCAGAAAGCATTCCTGAGGCAGGAGTGGAGCTAACTGGTGGGAGAGGCAGCACATAGCAAATGGCAGAGTCATTTAAGTCAACTGACATGTCTATATGTGTCATAGACTGGAATGGTGAGAGGGGCAGAAGAAAATTAGATTTACTCAGTGTGTGTATATATAGGTATAGTTTCCTACCCTGTGTGTCAGTCATTGCATAGGAGGAATGTAAAGCAGCTGGGAGGCAGTTCTGTGACTCATGAGAGTCTGGAGGTATAGAGAGCATCCAGTCACAAATATAAATCCTACTGCTGTTCTGCCAGGAAGTCTGGCTGAATTGTTGAAAAGTCAGCGCAGAGGGTGCTGCAGAAATTGAAGGAGGAGATAGAATACTGTGGATGAAAATAGCAGATGGGGAAAAAATAACCACACTGTCATACTTCAAAAATTAACATCTAATGTGGATTAAAGAGGAGAGGAACCATGAAGAAACTGTATTTTAAAAACTATTCTAGAATATTGAAAAATTTTAAAACTATTCTAGAATACTGAAAAATCTGTGTCTCCATTTGGCTTTCTGTCTCTCCCATTAAAAAAAAAAAAAATTCAATGTTCCCTTAGCTATTGATTGAACTAGGAGCATGATTGGCAGAGAGGGAAGAAATTTCAGATTCCACAACATTTGGGGATTTTATGGAAGGTTTTGGTCCTGATCCAGCAATTCACTTAGTCTTTGTGGTCTCTTGGAGTACCTCAGATGCTTCCAAGTCCCATATAATACTGTAGAATTGAAACCAGGATTCTGCTATCACTGGTTCACAGGTGGCACGAGAAGCTGGCAAGGGGAAGCACTCAAGGGTGGTGGTGAATTTGAGCACAAGCATACATGGTGTCACGAGATATCGTGTAATTAGGTTCGATATCCCGCGGAGAGGGGGTCCTAGTGCCCCCCCAAGGTTCTTCTGGGTTCCGGTCGGCAGAAACAAACGTAGGAGTTGCTCAAAATGCCAGGTGCAACAATTTAACAGTCAGAACTTAGGGAACAGAGAGGTTACATACAAAATAGATCCTGACCGCGCCTATAAAGTGCCCACGAGGCGTGAGGGGGAAAACACGCTCCTTCCCAAACCCGAAGGGGAGAAGGGAAAGACCAACCTAGCCCAGATAGGGAAACAGATAGAGAGAGAGAGAAGGGGATCAGCCTTGCCGCCTCTATGGAGAGCTGCTATGCTTCACTGCCTGCTGACTGCTACCTGCTGCTGTGCACGTGGCTGGGCTCTTCACAGCCACGGCGGGAGACGACAGTGAGCGAGGAGAAGAGCAAGGAGAGGAGGAAGAGCTAACGGTTGCTGTGCCCCTCTTAAATACCTTAGGGGGCGTGTGAAACTGACCAATAGGTATTCAGCATTCTCTAGCTGACCAATTGATTCAAAAAACTCCACGCATACATGCCGCTTGAGGTCTCACTGGCTCCCGGGGCCATGTGGGGTGCCCCTGCCCCTCAACCCCTACTGGACCTTGGACAGTAGGGGGAGGAGAGAGCCCAGGGATTGGACCAATTCTAGGGTGTTTGTCACATCCATACCAGGACACATGGTCAGTGATGTGGGCTTTTATCAAAATAACAGACAATTCAGATGCTTATGTGGGATCCTCAGAGACCATGATGGCAGGTCTGGAGTTGTAAAGATAAATGCATCTTGTATCTTGGGTCTTCAGGTTTGCAATAGCCTGTGGATGTAGTCCTTTGATACTGTCTGCCATAGTAAACTCCTGGCCAAGCTGGCAGCCTGTGGCTTGGACAGGGACACTCTGTGCTAGGTTAAGAACTGGCTGGAGGGCCAGGCCCAGAGAGTAGTGGTGAATGGAGCCACATCCAGCTGGCAGCCAGTCACTAGTGGTGTGCCCCAGGGATCAGTGCTGGGACCAGTCCTGTTTAATAGCTTCACTGATGATCCGGATGAGGGCATGTGAAGGTTTAAGCCCACCTGGGACCCCCTGTCTTTTCC
>VWZI01011153.1:123035-176781 GCA_013396835.1 Psilopogon haemacephalus | reverse complement strand
AAAAATGCTTCTCCTGCTGCCAGTGACAAAGTGCAATCTCTTCTTCATTTTCTCCTCTTAGGGGACTTTTACAATGACAAATTTAACCTCCTTGATGTTTGACAAGAACGAGTGGGAAACTCCACACACTTTTAACCCTGGGCATTTCCTGAAGGATGGTCAGTTCCAGAGAAAGGAGCTTTTCATACCCTTTTCTATGGGTAAGTTTTGCTGCATTTTACTGTTCCCATGTGAGGCACTGGGGCAAGTCATCCATCTGCATGGTGGTGACACAGAGGAAAAGGGCAATGGATAGGGAAGATGTTGGCTGCACTGTAGGTAGCGCTCAGGCTATGCTCATGTGGCCACCAAAATCACCAAAATCTTGCTCCTAGCTGTTTCTCTTCACAATACACAGGGAGAGATGAGGATGAAGCACTGGGGTGGGACATCTGACTGCAAGGTGAAGACACAAAAGAGCAATAGATAGGGCAGATTTTGGCTAAATTTGATACCACTCATGTTGTGCTCACATTGCCACCCCACAACCTTGGTCCTAGCTGTTTCTCTTCACAGTACACAGGGAGAGATGAGGATGAATAATAGACCGTAAATGCCAGGGAGACTAGAAACCCCCTCACCAAGGCAAGAACATTATTGTGTGCTCCTGCTCCTACGTGGCTGAGTTCAGTAGGGACTTGCCTGTTGACAGCCCAGGGATGACACACTGTGTGTGCACAGTTACACACAGGTGCCCTTGCCGTGTCCTGCACGTCATGGAGCAGCCATGCTGTAACACTAACACCCTTCTGGAGAACTCGAGTCAGGCAACAAATCTCATCCTGGGAAGGGGGTAGCACAGCTGCACCACTGTCCTAAGGGAAGGCAGAGGCTTTTTCATCAGTGAATGCAGCTGGGCAGGCAGTGTTGGCTGAGGGTGCTGAGGGTGCTATGGGTGCCTGTCTCCACAGGGAAGCGCTCCTGCCTGGGTGAGGTGATGGCCCGCTCCGAGCTCTTCCTCTTCTTCACATCTCTGCTCCAGAAATTCACCTTCCAGCCACCCCTGGGCACCACCTACAGCCTCAAGCCCAAGCTGGGCATCACCATGGCACCAGAGCCCTACAAGATCTGTGCCGTCCCTCGGTAGTGGAGCTTTGGTCACCACCCTCCTGGAGAAGATCCTTTGGCAGGGATGATGAGAACAAGCTGTGGGTGGTGTTAACCAGCAGCTGGCTGCAGGGAGGGGCCAGGCAGTTTGTTTGTTTCCTGTGCAGCAATCACAAAACCAGTTCTTTTTCAAGCGGACCTCGCTCTCTGTGCCATATGAGAAAGGTGATCAGTCTGGGCATTGGCAAGGCACCTTCAGGCTTACCATCTGGCACTGTAAATGAATGAGGGATGTGGGGCATGTTTCGCTATGGCAATAGAATGAGCTGCATATTGTCGAGATTGAAGTCTTGATCCTATGGCTGTGTACTGTCGAAGAGCACCACCAGCCATTCTTTTGGAGCATTAAGGTATTAATTACTATTTTTCTTTTTTTCTGCAGAATCTGGTTTAAAGTGTGTTTCTACCATCTTTTTTCTCAGCTATCAATAAATCCTTACTAAAACATATTTGTCATGAAACACTCTGCAATGTGAAGGACAACACAGGAGCTTTACAGCAGTGGCTGAAGCCTTCAGCCATGTTTTGGGGTGCTGGTTTGATGGGGCTGTGAGCCTGCCCGGGTGGATGTAGCCACACAGCACCTGAGCTATGTTGCCGTGGCACTGCTTCCCATTAGCAGAGATGCTGGCACTGGGACAGCAAAGACACATACTATATATAGAACTGATAAAAATAATTCACCCTGACAGCACAAGTCAATTCATTAGGGAAACCATCACAGCCTGGTGGCCCAGAACAATTAAAACACCCACACAGAGCAGAATAAATACTCTCTACTCTTAACAGATTTCTCTATACGGCTATAGAAGTTTTGGGTCCTGCCTTTCAGCACATGCTAAATGCTCCCTGTTTACCTGCCAAGCAGCAAGTGGCTGCTGTTCCCCAAGGAGCAGAAAGGTGAGCTCCAGCAGCACTTGATGCATGGCTGAGCCTCCTGAACTCAGTTTACAGTATCACAGAATGTTTGGGGGACCTCTGCAGATCTTTGACTCCAATCCCCCTGCCGGAGCAGGACCACATTCTCAGTGCAGGTCACACAGGAACACATCCAGATTGGTCTTGAACATCTCCACAGGAGACTCCACCCAGCCCTTCAGATATTTCTGTACATTTATTAGATCCCCTCTCTGTCTTCTCTCGAGACTGAACAGCCTCAGGGCTCTCAGCCTTTCCACCTAAGCATGTACTTCAGTCCCTTAATCATCTTTGTAGTCTTCAGTTGGAATCTTTCAAGTAGATCCCTGTTCCTCTTGGAACTGTAGCATCCAGAACTGAATGCATTATTCCAGGTCCTTCTCCAAAGGGCTCCTCTCTAATAGATCACATCCTAGCCTGTACTGGTACAATTTATTTTTCCTTCCCAGGTGCAGGACCCTGCACTTATCCTTGTTGAATTTCATTCAGTTCCTCTTTGCCCAGCTGTGAGTACAAGGACCCTTTGGGAAATGGCAGCGACAACTTTCTATTATTTTAAACCATCACATGCAAGATGAGAGCATTCCAGGACAGACAACCAATGCTTAACATCAGTAAATGCATCAACTCAGTTGCATTGTGGGACCCCAATAAGGCTCCTTCAAGCACAGGGCTTGCCTGGGAGGTCCTGCTCTGTCCTCTGATTTTCTGCATCAGGCACAGCCAGGTAGAAAAAAGAGGTTGAACTTGAGGCTCCAATGTCACAGATCCTTAAGGTGGAACTAGGAGACTTGGTAGAAACCAAAACAATCTCTTTATATGATGCAGTCAAACCTGCCCAGGTTCTCTGTAGAAATGGGATAAGATACACCTAAACCTAGCTCTCCACCCCTTTGTCCCCATGCCAGCCACTCCTTTGGCCCTATTGCTGGCAAAGGGCTCTCATATCATCCCTCCACAAATAGCCATTTGACTTTCTGAACATCTTTTCCTTCCTTGGGAAAAGCAGAAGGCGGCTGGAAAGGGGCTGTGTGTCTGGAATCAGCAATTTGTTTTGTGCAGCATTACTCCCAAATAATTTCCAGTTTGAAGGTGTCATCTGACCTTTCTCCCCCCACACACTCCTTGGCTCAGAGTCCCATTTCCTTTCACAGTCTGCTCCTGAATTCAAAAGCTTCCTCCCCTGCAGATCTCAATGGGTTAGTCACAGCATTTTGCACAAGGCTTCCTTAGATGTTTCTGCCCCCACCAGTGACACCATCGCTCAATACACAGCTGACATTACTCCTTCACTTTGAGGCTGTACTCCTGCACCCCTCTTCAGGGAACATCTCTTCACCTAAACATGCAAACCACCTGCTACAGTGCTTGGCTCTTCAGGAGCTACCAGAAAATAGGTGGGCAGACCCAGGCTCTGAGTCTTCTCATGACCAAGCACTTCAGAAATGAAGGCCCCTGCACACACACCCACACCCTGCACTCTCAACTGCCACCCTCAAGAAGGCAGTGATGGCTACCCATGTGTCCTGTGACAGGTCACCCATGGGCTGAAACAATCATGTAGTTCAGCTCAGAATCTCTTTCCATTCCCTTCTCCCTCAAACCCATACAGCTGCAGTTTTTTATTCTTTACTGTTTGAAACTGCTTTACATCCATTCTTTTGTATCTGGACATTCACTTGATGGCCACTGGGACACTTCTGCAGCTGCAGGGCCCCTTCCCAGTTGTTGTATCACACAGATCCCCATCCTCATAGGGGAAACAGCCCAAGGCAACAGATAGTCAGTTACCACAGTCAGGATGGTGAGGCTGAAGAGTATAGGTCAGAGAGAGGAAGAAGCAAGCTCTGTGGCAATACCAGGTCTGACACAGGGGCTCCTGAAGGAAACTTGTGGTACCTTCTCCCTGCCAATTCTCACTCTGGAGAATGTGCTTGCTGTCATCCCCAGCCTCAATTCTGGTTCAAAGTCAGCACTCAGGGTGCAAGGAGCAATCAGCAAGTCTAAAAACTGGGCAGATAAATAACCTGCAAAGCCGACTTGAGGGCACTCATTCCAAGCCATAACTGCACCTGTCCTGGGTGCTCAGAAGAGCATGTGGAGATCCTCAGCTATTTCAGTAGCAATAAGCAATCACTGTAGTAGTCACTCAACAGCTAGTTTGCAGCAAGGTTTAGTCCTTCCCTTTCAGAAGATCACTTGCCCAGCTCTCAGATGACTGTCATCAGACTGAGCAGAGGACAGTGTTGGGTGGGAGCTGAACTGTGATGAGGAATAAAGAGAGAAGGGGAAGGTAGCAGAGCTCTGGTTTGTGGCAGTTACAGCACAACATGAATACACTTATACAGGTGACAGATCCTGTAATATGACATCTCAGACTAAGTTAGATCAACATGCAGACCCAGTTCACACACTGCCAGAACTACGGATGCTTACAGCAGCGTGGGATCGTTACATACACTACGTAGAATAAAAGACACCAATGACTTCATTTTAAAAATCTTTATGTGAATATAAAAGAATTCTTTCCAAAGAAAAATAAAAACAAAAGTTTAAAAATTAGTGCAATTTTCCAAGTTCTATGCAACACAGTGCTTACATTTGGTTTCAACAGAAGACAGACACTGGTACACTGAAAACCTTAACTCTAGCTTGACTAGTGAGGGAGGAAAGGCAAAAAAGTTAGGAAAGTTACTTTACTAGACATTACCAACTCTTACACAGCTGTTTCCATTTTCTCATTCCTACACTATTTATGGCTACCTAAATAAAGCATCAGTATTGCTTACATTAATTATTTCCAAGTAAGTATATTGTAGAAAATACTCACGAATATATAATTTTAATGAGCAACAACAACAAAAAATCAGTTAAGTGAAAATTTATTTTCAGTGAATGTTTTAAAATTCACTATAATACAGTTGTTGTAAAAGAATCTTCTCAAAACTGCTGCCTGATCCACTTGGAGTAAAAGAACCAACTAGTCCACAATTTATTGCTATAGAAGACTTCTTTTCCGTACTGGCTATTCTTGTATAAAAAAATATATTAACAAATGATATGTCAATCAGAACAGACTTTTGTTTCTTTGGATCTATATTACCCGTTTTACTAGAAGTTGGCTAAAGTTATTAGTAAAGCTGCTTTAATTCAAAAGTATTCAATGTTTCCACCTCACAGTTTGAGTATGTTCCTAACTGTGCTAAGCATGACGGGAATGCATCTTGCAGCAGTGACAAGCAGCCTCTTTCTTCATCCTGCCTCAGCAGTGGTACATATTACACCACAGAGCAGTGTACTGGCATTGTTCTGCTGCTACGTGTTGCACTAACACTATTAGCAGGGATTTTTTCAGTCTGACATGCATGAAGGTAACATTAACATGATATTTACTGTAATGATACTTTTTGCACAGCCAAATGACCTGAAGTGTATACATGATGGCTCATCATCAAGTATTTATTTCTACAGACCTGTTCCTCATTTGTAGTTTAATCAGTTATAAAACAGCCACACTTAAACAGGTCCTCAATCCCAAAGAAACACCAAAGTTGTATTTACAGACTTCACTTTTAACACTTTGGACAAGTCCTAGGTAAATAACATTTGATCTAGCACCTGAAAACTTGATTTATTTTTGGCAATCCCAGCAAGCCCACTTGTCTGAAAGAGGCTGGTCCCCATCTTTAGTTTCATATTTAAATTCAGAAGACAAACTTCCAATTCAAGAACGAGGTTCTTGGTCACTTTTGGTCCCAGGGTCTGCAGTTTTGAGAAGTGTACATCAAAAACGTTTGCTCCAAGTTTCTTACTATTCAGCACCTGACACAACTACTGACTACTGTGAGAAGTACAACAAATGCAACAAGCCTACTAACTAGATGAGTATTTGAAAGACTTCCATGAACATGTCCATGCTGTAGAGAACAAGGGTTAAGAGACCCACTCAACACCACCAGTGACAGTTTCACATTTCACTAGAACATAAGCATCCTGCTAAAACAGTCTCCTGTTCCACTGCTCATCATCTCCCATACCACTAGCAGATTAAACAAGGAACTGTATCTTAGAAGTACAAACCCCAATATCACTTCAGCAATAAAAGACCTCAAAACCCAAGAGGTAGTCCAAAGAAGCATAAAGTCCCAAAGAACACAACCTGACAGATGGAACTGGCAGTCTATCATATTCTCTGCTCATACCAGATCTAGCATGAAAGTGGCTTTGTGTAGACAGGTTTTCAAAGCGGAAATCTGTTGAATGCCTAAATGTATAGCACTCTCAAACTTTCACCACAACTAAGGAGCAACACCAGCTAAGTATTAGAAATTAACATGCAATGCCCAGTAAGGAATTTAAGATGCTGGGAAAGGTAGACATCAAAAAATAAGACATAATAAGGGACATGCAAACAATGACAGACTACTCATAACTTAAATTGTGCAAAGCTGAGCCCTGCTCTCAGTTCAAAGATGGCCTTAATGGTGATGACAGATATATGCTTTCCGTCACATATGGCTGAGTTTTGTATTATATCACAGACTGGTACAGCATACTCAAACAGTTTAAATATATTCAGTTTATGGGCTGCTATAAATTTATTTTTTCTACCTATGGGGATGAGTTTGTTCTAGACAGTTTGCAAAGCAGAACAGACACTCCTCAAAGCAAAGTTCACAACAAAAATAAGGTATGTGGGTAAATAAAGTGACAAATGTTATGAAAGATAGCAACTTCACGCACACAGACATTTCAGGTATCAACCTCCATTTCATTTCCTTTGATCTAAATACTGTAAAACTATTGTAGTTTATGCACTTTCTCTTCTCCCTGCCAACAGATAATACTTGCTGCCCAGCCCAAATTAGCAAAGCCTCACACAATTAATTCAGAATAAGTGAAGTGAAACGTTTTTTAAAAGAGGGAAAAGAATCTACGGACAGAGCTGCATAAATAGCTGGAAATAAACAGGGTTCCTGCCCACCTAAGTCCCTTTCTGCAAATAAATGCAGTGTACCTATATGCCAGACTTTCAAAATATAGCCCAGACATTTGAATTATTGTAATAGTTTTTTTCTCTTACATAGGAAAAACCCAGCTTATTTGGCTTTAGTGAAGTCAACATCTTAAAGGCAGGTTTTCCTTCATTTATATATGCACAAATGTAATATTTTCTTTTGTAAATAAACAGAGTTAATTCTTCTCACTTGAGATGACTAAACAAATCCTGTCTTTCATTCTCTAACAAGTTAGCTTGTACAACACCGTTTTTCTTTCTTCTGCCCTTCCTTGCTTTTAAAGCTGCAATTAATATTCTAAAAAGTCTTTTAAAAACATGGTACCAACCTTTTCAGTTTATTCTCAGAAAAGCCCTGCAAGACTGCCTGATATTGCCAGTTTCCTGAAGTCCAGTTTTGCATAACATCCTTCCCCCCTACAAAAGTCACCTTTCTAGCCAAAACCCATTAAATACAGTTTTAAATATATAGTGCCAATTTTCATATTTACAATATATTCTGAGGGCAAATATAATTTTTAAAAATTGTGCCTGGAAATACATCCTGCAATCATTAAATCTATTCCTCCTTGGAAAACTATGTGCTACCTTCTAGACACACCACTGATCCACGTAATCGTGTCTTGAGAGGTTCTGATGTCAAATTCACAGCTGCCCACCATTCTAAGCTCCTATTTCATCAAGTAAAGTGGAAGCTATAAAACATTTAAGGACACTTTAGCGTGAGTATTCCTCATGGTCCTTGTGGCTCAATCAGATGTTGCACCTGGTACTTTAACAGTGAGATTCCTTCTGGTATTGGTGACATGACGTTGCTGAGCTAGGAAGGAGCGTCCAGGTCCATCTTTGCAAGCACCACTACTGCTGACTAGTCTTGCTTCCATACCTAGCTTCTGAAGAGTGAGACTCTGCAAATAATTAAACAATATTTACACTATAGCAAAAAAACTCCACTCAAACCAAACTGGCCATCTGTCACAGACAAAGCTCAGGCTTACATTATTTCTTTTACTGTATTTCTCACGTACCATTTCTTGCTATCATAAAAGGCTAAAGAAAATAAGATTGATTCACACTGACATAAAATGTGTTCATTCTAGTTACAACAAAGTCGTTCCTTTATCAAGTAAAATTAAATGACTATTTAATTTTATTTATTTAATTAATTGACTATTTAATTTGACTTTCCTTCGTTAGTTTCCCATTGTAGTCTTCTTCAGGAAACTATTTAAACATTGGTTTATTATGCTGATGAAGAACTTTCTTTTAGTCCTTCTCCCAGCAATCTAACATCAAACCTTTTAACAACCTTTGCTACATCACTGTGGGATGAGAAAATGGCTTTAGTTGTATTTCACAAATACTCTGTGAAAGACTCTAAAGGAGTTTAGAAACCTTTTGAGCCCTGGCCCTTTTGTCTCAAGACTAAAATCTTCAGCCACTAATGCAAATCAGGAATTTTGGCTGCTGAATCCAGATGGAAGTTCTCAGCAGAAAATAGGACATTATTAACATGGAAGCCATGATCTGTGCCAAGTTTCAAGTCTCCTTTTCCAAAGCACAAAAACCAGAAAACATAACAAAATAACTTTATAAAATAGTTGATTGTTACAAAAAAAGTCTAAGATCTAACTGGTACATTTAGCAAAGTGTTTTTCTGATTTTTGATACACCAAACAAACTTCTGGCCCACCTTGTTATACCATGCAGTTACAATTAGCTTTTCCTCGTAATCACGTAACTTAGCAAGTTTGTATTCAGCCTGCAAGGAGACAGAAAGCAGTCTTCATTAAAACACAAAAGGAATCTGCGTAAGCTTAATTCGATCCACTGAAAGAAAGAAACACACACAGCAGAAACGTTTAAGCACAAAAATAGTAAGAAGGGTTAGAGGTGCAAATAAAGACACTACTGGAAACGGATATGGGAGAAGTTATAGACATCAAGAAGAGGCTAAACTTTATGTTAAGTTGCAGTTCACCTCAGAACTATACCTTAAGAGGGTGTGTGAGGAATATATGCATGAAAGTCTACAGTGTATCATGAAGCCTATAAATAATTTAGTAATTTTTTCACCTGAAAGTCAAAAGACAAGAATGTATAGCTAGTGGATGAATATTCTTATGTCACTGAAAAATTAATCTGTATTATACTTACACAGTACACACACAGAATAAATCGCAGGCCACAGTATTTATAGTGTCAGACCAGTAACATGGTAAGGATGTCAGTATTTGCTCAGGTAACTGTTCTATCCAGTCCCATCACTATTGCTATAAAACCCTGTTATTTTTAGGACTGTCAAGACTCCTTTCAGGATTTCAGCTTTACAGATTTTACGGAACTTTTACTCGCCTATATATACACTTTTACTCTGCCAATATACTAAGCCACTGATAACAAGGGTCTAGTAAATTAAACAAGCCACTGCTCAAATAGCTAGTTCCTCATACAAACTACTGGTCTCTGCAGCTCTGTAACAAGTTACCATACTACATCAGAACTCTTGGTTTTATCAAGTATTTCACATACAGCTTTTCAGAGGGTTTAAAATTAATTCAAATTAGTGTTTCAAGCCTACAGTGAAAAACTAAATTCAACAATTAAAACTGCCCTGACAAACCTAACTAGGATACAGGGTTAAAGGCAAACTAATAATATCTAGGTTTGATAGTCTGTGCAGTTTCTATCTGAATGGAGTATGTTGAAGGGTACTAGATCATTAGGAAAGAGTGTCCAGTGTCAGAGACAGCACAATGTTAGAATTATTATGTAAGTACATTTTTACCTCTAGGGCTTCAATTTTTTTGTCCTTCTCCGTTAGTTGTTTCCTGAGCAACATAATTTCTGCCGACGCAGGATTTAACTTGGGGTCTAAGGTTCTTATCACCTGTAGAAGGTGAAAAAAAAAGTATTAAAAGTCAGGTTTGATTCTCAACAGCTCTCTACTTTGCTTGCTCTTAGTAGAAATATTAAAACAGATTGAGTACTGGACAGGCAATTACATTGAAAAGTAGGCTGTTACACAGTACAACAGAGATATCAAAGGGTATAAAGGAGTCATGAATGCATCTCATGCTTCAGCCCATGCTCATACACTTAACTGACTGCAGCTGAGCATCAGGTAGCTACTAACTGCAACTGGTAGGTGGGAAGGATGACTCAATTTGTTTAGCAGTTTACAAGGGAGTAGTGTCTACATTCAGAAATGCACCACTCACATTTCTTGCTTTCTCAAGGTACATTTTATATCTTTCTTCCATTGCTTTCATATCCTCATCCTTTTTTCGCAATGCTGCTTCCAGCTCTCCAACCTTCTGAGCTGTTCACAGAAATTAAAGGCACACAAAATAAAACCAGACATGGTATTTTCCAAGGTTTCTGTGTTCTCTTGGTTTAAGCACATCTAAATAAACTTTCTAGCTACTGAACAATTACCTGAATTCTTATGTGTTTCAGTTGTACTGACCCTGAATTCCCATTTGACTGGCCCCATGAATCTCTCCCCACCCAATGATGAGTGCAAAAAAACCCCACAAACATCCTCCCTTCACCATCTTTTCAAGTTCAAAGCTGAGCTGCTACTTGTACCCAGACTAGTATCCCAGTGGCTACTGGAATAATTTTAGAAGAAATCTAATAGTCTCATTAAAAGCAACAAAACCTACAGAAAACAACTTACGGTTCTGACTAACATCAGGCTGGAGTTCTGCAAGGTCAGCCTCTTTTTTCTGCAACTCATCATGAACTTCATTCAGCTTCTCCCTGTGAATAAAAGGCTGGGCTAAAGATTAAGCTCACAAACAATTCTATGCATAGTTTTAAGAGCTGAAAGCTGAAACTTGTTGGTAGAAGTGTTTAAACAATTATTTTTAGCAATATTTCAGAAGAATTAAATACATTTTGAATCCAGTGAGAGTGATGTAGTAGTCTTTTGCAGAACAATTCAAATACTATTGCTGATGAGCAGACAATTAAGTAGATACAAGACTATCATAAAGTGGACAACTAGAATGTTAATATTCAACTCACCACATGCATGACTCAAATCAGTGGCAGTTTCTACAAAGACTTAGGCAGTTTCTGTGCTACAACAGTGAATTCTTTTAGGACAAACAAGCTGTTGTGCATGCATGTGCCATACTTACATATGTGCTGCCAGCTTCTGCTTCAGGTTGCTAGACTAGGAAAGGAACGAGTTAAAAATCAGTTATATTTCAGTATTTCACACCAGAATGTTAAAGTGGTCTCACAAGTTAGTTAAGAATGCTTAGCACATTTAAATACACCAAAACAAAGACATCCTAAGAAAACTGCAGTTTTTCATGCATTCGGATTTTTTTGCATCACACAAATACCAATTCCAGCATCATCTTTCTTTAAAGCTATACTCTCACTATATCGCCATTTAATTATAAAACCAGAGGGTTATTAAAGCACAGTAGAAGGTAGAAGAGTTACAGTGGGGAACTGGATGATTCCAGTGGGGCTTCAGAGCTTGCTCGTTCCTACTATTGGATGAATTAGTATGTTTCAAATCAACTTAAAAAAAAAAAAATCAACCCAACAACCTATCAAACAAACAAAGAATGAAAACCACTGTCCTGCCTTCTTAGTTATCAGCACTAAGCACACTAAAGAGGTCTAAATAAAGGACTTGATGTTACACTGAAGGCTTTTAAAACAACACTGCCAAAGCCTCTCAAGGTTTCACTTACTCCTTCAGTCTTGGATCCCTGCTCCTGCAAAGTCTTCTGCAGGTCTTCAATCTGTTGCTGTAGCTCTCCAATACGCTCTTCATTTAGCCTTTTAGGAAGAAAAGACAGTTCTTACCCATCTAAATGGATCACAAGAAGCAGATTTTTCTGCTTCATCTAGATGCTAATTTTTCAGAGGGTATATCCAGCAGTATTTAAGTCATTTGAGATCAGTTTCTTTATACTTTTAGTTTGGCTTGAACTTCTGGCGAGACAAACTTAATCTAGGTCTTTCATTGCAAAATGTTTAAAGCAGCTGCCATGTGTTGAAGTTTTGAGGAAGCTTAAACACTAGAATTTCTTCCATCAAAGTCAACTGCTTTCAGCATGATTTAACTGATACAGAGATTCAGACCATACACAATGGTACACTGTGAATAGTCTGAAGTTCCAAAAGTAGAGTTTACCTCCGTTCTTGGTCTACCAAGAATCATTCAGGACTAAGCATCCTATAAGCAACACTTTCTTCAGACTACATTGCACACATATGTGACAACATCACATTCAAGCCTTGCTTCTTAACTTTTCAAGTGATTACACTGGTGCAAGAAAAAGGATAGCTGGCTTCCTGCATAGTGCTGCACTACAAATGCAATCCATAACCCCACTCTGAAGATCCATAAATACTTTTTGTGGTAGTGCTGTTTCTCCTCTCACCTTTTCTCAGTTTCTAGTTCATTCACTGTCCGATGCTTTTGCTCCAGCTGTTCCTGGAGCTCAGTGATACGCTCATTTTCTGATCCCTCCTGTTGCAATAGGAGCATCTTATTTTCATGCTGCAGCCGGATAAACATTTCTCTGAATTAAAACCAACAAAAATGTCTCTGTTAATTAAGAAAAAAAGGGACTAAGAGCAAGAGCCAATATTCCTGTTTGTTCCCCCAACGTTAAAAATGAGCAAAACAAGTTCTGCTGACAGATATATTTAGGGTAACAATGCAACTTTTAAAATAGAAGACTACTGTGATGAAAATTGTGAAATATGAATGAAGTTTTAAATTAAGTCACTCCAAATCCACATTTTATTGTGCCTTTATTTCACTCTGCCAGACTTTAAAAGCAATTATTAGCTAGCCTCTAGCTATTTTGTCCTAGTAACATGAGAAGGAACTTCTTCAGTGAGAGTGATGGAGCACTGGAGCAGGCTGCCCAGAGGTGTTGTGAAGTCTCCTTCTCTGGAGACTTTGAAAACCCACCTGGATGCCTTCCTGTGTGAAATACCCTAGGGGATCCCGCCTTAGTAGGGAGGTTGGACTCAATCTCTGGAGGTCGGACTCAATCTCTGGAGGTCCTTTCCAACCTCTAAAGTTCTGTGATCTTGAATTATTTATTTATTCTGTTTGCCAGTGGCAAGGTAAGAATTGTTTTATTCCTTAAAGAAGCTATTTAAAGCTAAACCCTTATATGCTACAATCTCATATGCTTTTAAATAAGAATGGAAATTATAGTATGGGAAAATAATTAATAGCTACAAGGGGGTCCAGGAGGAAAAACAAGAAGTGGGATTTGGAGTTACGTTGTGAAAATCAGTATTAAATTTTCATAGAGATAACATTATGCCCCACCCATTAAAAACCCAAACCTGCCTCAACTTACTTCTTACCTATATTCCACTGGCAGAATTTCAGCAGCAAGATTCTCATGGCTTTTGTCACGTGATGCACCTGAAATTGCATGGGAAGTTCCATCAAAGAAACTTAAAGAAATCACTAATATACATAAAAAAGCCCCTGCAAATAAAGCAATACCTGTTTGACTCAAGTGATCCTGCTGCATCTGTGAATAACGGAGCTCTTCATTTGTCTCTTTTAATGCATCGCACTGTACTATCAGTCTCTAAGAAGATAAATTTGAGATGGAGTTGAGTCATACTGCACTACTTCAAGATAAAGTAACATTAAGCAGGAATAGCACTGACACCCAGATTTTAAGACCTGTTTTATATGTGTATACTCACAAGAAGCTCTAAGCATTTTTATGGTAACACTACTTCTGGAAAAGTTTTTTCCTCAAGCAGAGCATTTGACAGATTTATTAGATGTTCAAATAAACCCTCGTGCAAGAGACTAACCTCTTTCTCTTTGATTAAAGCTTCATGTTTTTCTTCAAGTCTCTTCATTTCAAATGCCAGCTTATCAGCCCTTTTGGATTCCTCGGACAGTTTGTTATGAAGCTCCTGGACCTTTTCATAAAAAGATTATATTCAGCACATAAAACTTTGCAAGATGCCACCTGTAAAAGCTATGTTAAAACCTTCACTCTTGCCCTGTTCAGACAAAATTAACAGTTGATCTTCTAGCTTGGGGGAAGAGCGACTGAATGAAGGCATGTGTGTTTGGGGATTATAGTTTTTGTTTGGGTTTTTTAAATAATTAACTTTTGCATCTCTTTAATTACTGCTGAAATAAGTGAAATTGAAATAAACCAAATTTAAAAAACATTTGCATGAATAAAGTTTTGAATATTGCACACAAGTGATCTCAGTGATAGCTAAACAACCCTTCCCAAGCACAAAAATTACCTCAGTTGAAGAAGAAAAGCCTGGAAACCCTGAAAAACTGACCAGTTCAGGGTGCAACTACAGTCCAGATTGGTAGTTTAATAAATGGGAAGAAAGGAAGTGAACAGCAGCATATGAAGCAGTTTTCAGGAACGTCAAATCTCAAGGGGACAATACAGGTTAAGCTCATAGGCTGTTAAACATTTTTCATAGAAACATAACTAAAATTAATTTTACTGAGGTAAGATGAGCATTTAAGGATAAAAGGAGCACCTGTCTTTTGTAGGTCTCCAGCTGGGCCCGTGCTGCATTAGATTTCTTCAGTTCTTCCTCCAGACTGACTGTGTTGTGCATGTACATCATGTTGGTTTCCTGCAGAGACTTGACTTGTCTGCGGAAGTCATTCAGATCCTGCAGCTTTTTACGATACACCTCCACTGTGGATTCCAGCTTACTTGCCTTGTCTGCAGTACTCCTACAAATACAAACAAGAATTAGGAGTATGTTGTTTTTTGGGTTTGGTGTTGTTTTTTCCCTCCACCCCAAAGAATAAATTCTGCTGTCATGCACATTAAAGCTTTCTCAATGTGCTTAGAGGCAGATTAAATCTCACTGTTTTATTTTTAAATGCTAACTTGTGTTATACAAAGATTGATCATAAAAATCACAGTCAGCACAGGGTTTAAAGTGGGAGTAAGCCTGACAGCTGTATGCCAGAAGTAGAAGCAAGGGTTAGTATGTCAAATCTCTCTATGGAATTCTGTGGGGTGCCATGTAACTGCACCACAACATCCTGTGCTAGACAGTCATCTCAAAGTACTTGTACCTGATAAGGCAAAAACACAGATGTTCTCATAGCAGGCTTATGCATAACAAGAATACAGTTGCACTACAAAAGTGATCATTAGCAGGTATGACCAAGAATTACACGCTGATCGTTGACCCAAAACAACGTGGTAAATAAAATATTGGAATCATAAACACAGAAATTAAGTTCAATGTCTGTGTTTAATATCTGTCATCTCATATTACTAGAAGTCTGTGGGGGACAAAAAAAAAAATCTATAGTTAAGATCTGTTTCAGATGTCAATTAAGAAACAATAAGTTAAACACCCGAAACCACTTTTCTTCCACATTTTATTCGTGTTACTTTACTAATAGCAGGTCTGCTTTTGCAAAAGGATTTGCTTTGGATGTTTCTTGGGTGGCCTGGTATTTAGTTTATGCAAGATAGAATGTTACCTTAAACTCTCATCAAGGTTATTGTGTATTTCATCTTCATTTTACTAATCATGTTGCTAACCTAAATCTAGCCTAAAATGCTGACACTAGAGGTTATGTTTAAGTTCCAGATGTATACATGCTTTTCTGTATCAAAGAAGGCAACCTCTTACCAGTACAATTTCCCCTTATTAAAGAATGCACAATAAAAATGTCTTAAAGTCTTGCAGAACTTCATATTTCATTTTATATGAAAAAGAATAATTTCTGTATTCATTAACCCTGCTTCACAGAAAAATTCCATGTTGGTTTTCTTAAGCAAACAAGAGAGGCTATGCATGAAAGCTTGCATTCCACCTCTGCTTTGTTAAACGGCTCTTTCAACACTTGAAATCTTCAGTTAACAACTATCTGCAGAAGTAATTCCTCAGGAAAAAGAAATCTTGTTGCATACAACGCCTTGGATTTAATCATGAAGTCCTCTTAATGTGTGTGGGGAGCTCTATTACATACCTAAGAACATCGTTTTCATCTTTCAAGGCTCTAGATTCTTCTGCCAAAGAGGTTAGTTCATTGTTTCTGTGTTGCAGTTCAATCAGTTGTTTCTCTAGGTCTTCACAATGGACACGATAATCATCTTTTGCAGCTTCAAGCCTAATAGATCAAAACATTTATCACACATTTTTATTTAGTGCTATACTTAGTTAAAATAAGTAAGACAAAGGAAATCTGTTGATTTAAGTAGCCAGAAAAATGGTACTGTAAACATGGAACATTTTGTATACTTGGTAAATTGCAATGGATTGTATACTGCAAATTTACCATACCAAGGGAGTACATGAAAAGTCACTTTCTTCCCCGCCCAGGAAGTGGGATCACCAGAAGAAACACTACTACATAAGTGAAATCAATAGAAGTAAGAGATATGGTGGGTTTTGAGGGGGTTAGAGTTTTGCTTACACACAAATCACTGCTACACTCATTTTCTGCCTTCTACCATCTTCTTCACAGTGTCAAATGACTTTTAATATGGCAATTTTCTACATCACGTAACAGTTTTCAAAAGGTAAGGACAGTCTTCAAAATATGTTTCTGTATTACTAGAAAACTTTTATAGCAAAAGAAATTGAGATAAAATCCTGAGAAAGCAACAGAAATTCTCAGGACATATCTGACATGACAGGGGAAGGATTTTTGAGAAAAACTGTTTCATACCTGAAGTTTTCTTCTTGAAGTTGTTCCAGCTGCAACTGTGCATGGAAATACTTTTTTGCAACTGCAGTATTTGGATCATCAAGAGAGTCATCTAATTGCTCCAGCCTGTCATTCATAATCTCATTTTCTGACATCAAGCTGTTTTTCTCATCCTGGAGGGCAGCCACCTACAAAACAGCACCAACAATATAAGACCTGTTCAACTGGAAGGAACCAAAGCAAGACAGCAGTACATCACATTAGTTTATGAATAAGGCTGAGCATTTAGAACTTTTAGAATGTAATTTACACAGCATACAGATGCTTTAGTGTATGACATTAATGAAGCACTAAAGAAGTCCTTCTAAAACAACAAACCCCAATTTTTGTAACTGAAACCACGGTAAAGGCAGACAATGAGATATGGAGAGAAACCAGTACTGTCATTGAAAAGGATACCACGGACACCGTACAAAAAGCTTCTCTTGGTGTCAAGGCACTCTCCATCTTGCTTGTACTTAACAATAAAAAGCAGGATGGCATTGGCTAGCACACCAACACAGCACTGCCGTGCGCTCAGCAGTGAATGGCTGCGCAAGGAGCGGTTCAAGCGCCGTAAGCTAGTAAGCACACACGCAAAAAAAAATACCTAGACAGCTTCAGAGAGAGCATGCACTTCTTGCAACAATCAAACAGGTTTGATACTGAAAGTGTTCACAGCTAAGCAAATGAGAATACAACACTTCATTGAAACAGTCAGTATATTAACAGCCATAAAATGGGGAAGGATTAAGAAGATAGAACCTTTAAAGTTTTTCTAGTGAAAGCTGTTGTGTTAATTTTAACATCCTGTCAAACACAAGAGCATGTAGCACGTGTTAGTTAACTAGCATTTAAAAACAGGGACAATATTTTTTTTGGGTTATATTTTCCTGAATCATAAACGAAACCTACCTTTCTTATACTCTTGGAAAATATCAAGGAAGACTGAGACCTTACAAGTGAATTTATTAAGAATTAGTTTAAATGAGAAGCTTCAAGTCAATATTATGGCTTCAAATAAGTAAAATAAACATATCATGGTGATATTATTAGACTAAACATCAGACATAACCTAGAGTATGCAATATCAAGAGACAGTTTGTGATTGTAATTTAAAAGTCTAACAAACAGATATAAGGAACAGAACAGTAATTAATCCATCACTTCATTAGGTGCTAGCTTTCTTAGGTCACTCCTTTTTACACACCAGATGTCACATACACACAAAACTCCTCTGAGTAGAGAGCACACCTGAGCCTTGCTCAGTATCAACACTCTCTGTTCAAGGTTCAACCACTCCTTAAACATGCACAACGTTCACACTTTAAGAATAATGTTAAAAGAACACCTATTTCAGACAGGAATAAAACAAACCCCAGAAAAGCCCTGTTGCATAGAGCAAACTTTTCAGCTTCTCAGTGCCTTTCTGATAGCTTTTCCCCTGTTGTTCTATTATTTCAACATAACAGAAGTGGTATGAAAGTCAAAACATATTCTGAAGAGATACTTTAAAAAACCTCATAGCAATAAAGAGCTATGGTGTTATTAACTCATCTCTTTATACCCTGCAGTACCTTTCCCTCAAACACCTTTCTCTCCTTCACCTGGCCCACATTATGTTATGAGTAACTGGCATTATGTAATCTATCATTAGTTAATACAGAAATCTCAAAAGTGAAATTTGTGGGAGTCAGGAGGAAGCCTGGGGACTTTTCTAGTGAGACACACTAATCCTTCTAATGGAAGAAGAACATGCTAATGAACTTGTTACCCAGCAGCTCTTGAAGCAAGAGCTTTTGAAGAATGAACAATTTAACAGCTGCAATCTGTAGGTTCAGCTGTCAAATGAATCCTCTTGACTATTTAAAAAAAAATAATTTTCCTCTGCAGATTCTGCTTATAAGCATTTTTAGATCTCTACATTTAACTAGGGAGCCTTGTTACTGCCTCAAGAAAAAAAAAAAAACCTGAAATGTCAGTTCAATTCTAGCAACAGCTTCCTGGTCATGGTAATTAGCAATGAGCTATCTAATATAGTCTATATGGTTAGCAATCTACTTCTTCAGCTGTCACTACCTTCAAGAAATTGAAAACTGCTTTTGTGTTGTTATTTTGTTCCAGCCAGTATGGCTTCTGAAAGATGATGTCACTCAAATGTTTTCTTTGTATATCAAATTTCAGATGAACTTGTTTCACCAGATAAACTTCTTTCTATTCTCAGACTATAGTGCTATATTACAGCTCACAAATGGATTGGGTTTTTCTCTTTAAAAAAATGACTGAAATTCAAATTCCAGTTTATTGTTATGAAATACTCTCTACTTTTTTCTGGAGTGAACTTGATTAATGTCTATATTTATTAAAACAAAAGTATGCCTATTATCAGCCTATAATCAGTGGTTTGAAAATGTCAGTAAGAATCTATTTGTGTCCATTATTTTTATTTCCTGATATGTCCTGCCTGTTGTAGGAGAAAAAGTTGGTAAATTTTAGAGAAGTTGCCCATTTTAGTCTTTCATCAACTCCTATTGAAAATGGCATCATATTTTATGATTAAATCTAATGACTGATTGTTACATGAACTGGAATTTTTGGACACAGTTCAAAACACAAAAGGAAGCAGCAACTAAAAATGAAATGGGCAATTTGTATAGCCATTTTAAAACTGTTTTGATGCAACTCTCTCCTAGGAGTAAACAAAGCTTAGCAGAACAAACCACTTTGAATTCACAGTTGGCACAAAGTCTCAGCTTACATATCCATCAGAAAACTACCTCCAGTAACTGCATTTTGGAGTACAGAATAATTGCTTTTCCCCCAAAACCAGCTAAACATTCTCACTAAGTTAAATAAATGCAACATTCTTTGCCCTTCAGAATGTCTTCATCTTAATAGCAGCAACACCACATATTAAAGAAATAAACACTTGCTGCTTCTTACCTGTAAATCCAGCTCTTGACACCTTTGTGCCAATTCTTCTTTTTCTGCTAGTGCTTCCTGCAGATCTTCCAAAGCTTTTTTAAGCTTTTAAAAAATAAGAGTCAATCATTCCAGCCAATATTCAAAGCACTCGCAGTTCTAGCTTCCAATATGTCCCAATTGGTTATACTAACTGTTTAAGAAAGATATTAGGTGCTGACATTGACACCTATCTGTAAACCCTCTGATCAGAATCTCAGTTCATTTCTCCTGCATTTTAAATCACTACCACGCTAAATAAGTAAATCATTGTAATCTGGAATAGCATCCAAATCCAATGTAACTATGCTAAAAGCCTGACAAAAAAAGCAAAAAGGAACATTTTTGTTCTCACCATTTCAAAATCCCTGCCTGTTAAATTAAATGCTCTTCATCTTGAAATAAAATTCAGTATTTCTATTCAATGTGCAACACCTTGAGGTGAAGAGCACACCGCCCCTTTCATTTATGAGATAGCAAGAGACCAACTTATCATTCAGGCTTAAACAGTAACATATATTAGTTACCTGCTGTTCAATTTCACTTGATGCATCACTTGTGGAAGGGCCTGTTATTTCCTTGCTCATGAGCTACAGAAAGAGGCCACAAGAAAAGAAGGTTAAATTAGAGGCTAAGTATTTCTAAATTCACTGTTTACTGAGTACCAAGTGTATTTTTCACTTTTTTTTTTTTTCATCCCTTTAGCATATTAAAACAGATTAATAATAATTATGAAACCTTCATGCTTAGTGAAGGTTTTTTAAAAAACATCTAAAGTAAGGTGACTTTTTGAACCTACTCCCTCCCCAAATTAAACAAGTTAGCAGTAACATTTTATTGGATGAATCTGATCTGTTGAAGTTACTGCTACTCAGGAGTCAAAATGCAGTGAGCCAGAAGACAGGAATTCACTCAATTACCTTAATAGTTACCACACTTCTTTGTATCACATTTATTGCCACCAAGCAAAGAACAGGAACATTAAAGACAGCTCTCACTGATATCAAGTACAAAGATGTACACAGTATGTTTATCAACAATCAAAGGGCTTTACTTCTTACTCAGGAATTGCAGAATTATAGACCTTCCTCAGAAAGTTTGATTTGTCATAACACAACAGACAAGAAGCTTAAAGGTTTGTTTCTCCCAGTATGACACTTACAGCTTTGTCATATAGTCAAGCTTAAGGCAGTAGGCTTTAAAACCTGCCAACTTTGATGAGGGTGCTATTACAAATTACATTTTCTGTGAAGTTTTTGCCACTCTTCATACTCTGCTTCACAGTCCTGAAGCTCACAGATGCAAGTGACTGCAGAGCTGTGCTGTGAGTTGGATCACTAAGTAGATACAACCAAGAACAAAGTGAGTTGGCAGAGGGAGCACAGCATGGCAAGAATATAGGAGATACAGCTGGGAGTTTGCAGATGAGATGCAGGAATAGTCTGTCAGAACAATGTAGCCTCAAACAGTTTAGTCAGATCAACTTTCAGTATGGGAAAGAAAATCTAGAACCTGACTGAGAATGTAATCAGCAGCTGGCAACAAGATACATTTCTTGTGTGAAACAGGATAACTTAAGCTTATTTGTTGACTTCACCAGTTGTTTGTTTAGGTGTATATACGTAACACTAAAGTAAAAAACCCTTTGTTTGGTCTGGGGCCTCTTGGTCCTGATCCTCCCAGAGAATTTAGGGAAGTACTTGCACTCTCCCCTGGGCTTTGCTTGGATAAAAGACTTTGCAAAGATCAACAAATGCATATTCAGACTTCTCAACCTCATTAAGCTTTGAGTTCTTACCTCTTGAATGGCAGTCATGACAACATGCTGAACTGACTCCTCAAGGGTCATAATATTTTGTATGTGTTCTGTGAAAAATAATTTGTGGTGAGTCCTGACAACTTTCATATCAATGGTTGAGTAGCATGAAACAGTGTCTGCAGAAAGAGCTGGTCTCTATAAAGCTTTTTCAACACAAGTAGCACTGTATAATATTTTATAGACATTACTATTGTTAAACAACAACATTATTACCCAGTAATATGGTAGATAAGAGATTATAATCTCCTAAATTAACAATTTTATACTACGCATAATAGAACAAGGACATTATTTACATGTATTCACATGGTTAATTTTTCATGTACAAGCTGACAGCTTGCTTCCCAAACTCCTTAATGCAGTCATTTCTGACTAGCTAGAAATTACATCTATTCTACTAAGAGAATCATTTTGAGGATTCCTTAGCCAGAACATTAAGCTCCTGTATGGGGAGGTAAGAATTTAAGTCTCGAGGCTCTGCAAACAAACAAGTGGCCACCTCTAATACAAGGTTTTTATTTTTTTTCTTTATTTGCACTTAAATAGGAAGTCCTAGGTCTTAGTACATACTGGAATACACACTTTAGACTATTCTTTAAAACCTACCCTGAGCAAAGTTTGAGTTTTAGTCAGAGAAATTTCCCATAGGTTCTCCGCTTTCTCTGAATTCCAAGTTCAGAATAGGCACACAACACATTAATAAGGACTTTTTGCTACATAAGAAAAAAGTTTTTACAGCTCTTCCACCTTAGCTATTTATTACTTGAGGCTGTTTGTTTAACAGATTAATGTGTACCTTGTTTCCTTTCACAGTTGACTGCACAACCTAAAATAAGCTGCAGCAGCCTGCCCAGTTCAGTAGGATCTGAGTTCTCAGATATCTGGTTCAAGTCTGGAATAAGGTCTTCTGAAATTTGCTGACCCAAGAACTGAAAACAAACAAAGCAAGCAAGTAGACTCATACTTTTGTACAACAGAAATCTGGACTCAGTAAGACCTCCAATGGTCTATTAATAAGTTTGTTACCATAAAACTCATGGAAGGGAAAGATTTTAAACATGAAACATGGAGATACACAGTAAAAATACTGGTTTATGAGAAACCAAACAGCAGAGTGAGACAAGAAAATCTGAAGAGGCCAGATAAAGTGGATGTAAGCTATTTTATATAACCCCTTTGTTACAGGGCTTCCTATATGAAACAGAGGCTCTCTTGCACCAGCAAAGCTCTTTCAAACATTTGTCACAATCTGTCCGTGTCCAATGTGTGTTTTAGGGAAGGGGTACTCCATCCACTGCAAGCCAATCACCTACCACTTATGTAGTGCAATCAAGTTAGCCACTTGAATAAGAGTTCTAAAAAATTATTCTAGTAAAACCACAGCTTCGGAGATTTAGTTAACTGACCACTAACACAAGCAAAAGCAACAGTAGTAAGTTAAAAGTTCTTGGGTTAGACTAATTATTGCATATTTCAGGTCTATAAACACAAAAAAAAAAAAAAAAAAAAACAAACTAAAAGGGCTTTCAAATTAAGTTGCTTTCTAATGTTTCAAAAAGTGCTTCAGAAGCCTGAAAAAGTTCTACTTCTGGGCTTGCCAGATAGCATTAGTCCTGGCAACATAGAAGGGCTTGGCACTTGACACAAGGTGAGACCAGGGAGCCAGAAGATGATCTGGCAAGTTTATCTACACTGTACCCATTACATAACTGTTATCAGGCTCCATACAAAATCCAGCAATTTCTTGGTTTAAATTCAAAATACAGCTACCATAGTCATCCTGCATGGGACAGGACAAAGTTTAATCTTACTTGGTCCAGGAGAATTTGCAACTTTTCACCCAGCTTCCAAATGAATATCATGAAACCTAAACTAGGGTTGCCAAAGCTATTGTGTACAAAAGGATCAAAACATCACTAGAGGAAAGCAAACATGAACAAACAGAGAAATCAACATGATTCTGCAGCACAGTCCATATGAAATCCACCTGGGCAATGACAGAGACATGGTTTCCGTATTCCAAGGGTCTTATCTAAAATACACCTACTGAAATTAATTATATCCACTCAGACATCTCACATAATCAGGTAATTATTATATACTTTCTACCAAGAGTAGTCTTTAAAATACATTACTTTGCCAAGGAAAAAAAATAAAAAAGCTAGGTGAAACAGGACAACAATCACAGTGTTTAATGATTAGAATTTTTTTAATTGCTTTTTCCATACCTCATGATAGTAGTCCATAATTCCTTGTAGTATCTTCTTCAGATTACTGGACTAATGGTTGCACATGAAAGAAAAGTTATAAGTTCTTATTAAAACTCTTAATTTTGCTGAAATTAATTTTTTTTTTTTAATTTACACAGCAACTCTAGGAAAAGAGGCTGGAATGACAGGGGAAAACAAACATCACAATAAGAATCTCCATGCAACAATGGTTGGAAGCACTTAAACTACCATACATTTCAAGTTCATTTAAAATAGTCTAATAAAGTCTGATCTTAATTCCATAGACTTTGGACTCTCAGGACAGACAAGATACCCAACCCCATAAATCTTTCCTAACTTATAAAGGCTTCTAATACCTTTATTCTCCAGTTGTCACCAACGTCATCTTTAATGCGATTTAGCCACGATGCATCAAACCAAGCCACATCTCTGAAACAAAATTGAATGATTAAACACCAATAAGCATAGCTTTAAATAAATGAGATACCAGATTCCCTGCATTAAATCACCAGATGTTTGACTGCAGTGCCTAATGAGGCATGAATTCCTAAAGACTGCAAGTTATGTCACAGGAAATTTCCATCCTGCTGGCTGCTTTAAGACACCACCTTCCAGGGCAGGAAGAACTGTGCATGCATGAGCTAGCTACACAAGGCTCTGAAGGCTGCACTGAATATTTTCACACCTGATCGCAAGGATGTAAAGCAACATTCTCTTCTGATGTTTAATGCCTACTCACATACACTTAGATAAATTGCAGCAAATGTTAAAAAATCCAAAGCATTTATCAAGTTAAAAAAAAACAAAACAAAACAAAAACCACATTTTAAGCTATTGGCATTTGATATTTTCGTAGGTCTGTGATTCCCCCAGGCAAAATTATATTCACTCTGCCAGCATAAATAAGGATGAGCAGCTGATGGAGGTGTTTGCACACACTGAGCTGTCAAGTGTTACAATCACAGCATAGCTAATAATATCTTAACTTGCATACAGTACACTGTTTATTCACTAGTCTCAAAGTAGTTAAAAGACAATTACTATTCTCACTTCCGTATCAACCAGCTTGATTGTAAAGAAGTCTGCCCAAAGCCTAGTATCAGAAGTCTGTGGCAGCCTAGTATCACAAGCGCATAGGAACTGACTCCCAGTAAACCTTCACTACGCAATCCTAAATCATTTTTGGCATGCTCTACCAAAAGGATTAGTCTTGTCTTACACAGCACTCTCAAAACCTTTTCAAGCAAACAGAGGGGGTTTCTGTGTTTGTATTTTTCAGGTGGGGGTTTTCATTTGGGAGTCAGTGGTTGTGTTTATTTTTGATTGCTAAGAAAATCTGAGCAAGTTTGAGCAAGAGATAGTAATTCAAACATTTCCTGTATTAATTGAGACAACAAAAATAAAATAAAATTGCAGTGATGACTTGTAACCAGACACTCAACAAGAGACTCATGTTACAACCCTCTAAGGCAACTGTGAATTTCAAAACTAGTGTGTCACTCAATCCACTACCATTTGTCATCACACCAATAATATAGGAATTGTTCCTTTTGATTAACATACTCTTATTTTTTAATAATGGGATTGTCACTAAAGTTTCAGTTTCACAGTTCTTTTCTCCATGCAAATAAGTTATCATTTAAATATTAGAACTTAAACCTAAATTAACTGAGCAGTCTCAAGAGGAAAAGAGCACAAAGACATGTCCCCTGACAGTTCCTCATTCCCAAAAGGAATATATTTCTTGAAGAGTGGATATCCACAGAAATAGTGTTGATGGGAAAAATGATGATGATCTTATTCTTGCCCAACTACCCTTCATTATGATGGTGCAGTATTAAAATAGGTAGTGACAGGACTAGGGGGAATGGAGCACAGCTGGAGGTGGGCAGATTCAGACTGGACATGAGGAGGAAGTTCTTCACCATGAGAGTGGTGAGACCCTGGAATTGGTTGCCCAGGGAGGTGGTTGGGGCCACATCCCTGGAGGTGTTTAAGGCCAGGCTTGATGAGGGTCTGGCCAGCCTGATCTAGGGTAGGGCATCCCTGGCCATGGCAGGGGGGTTGGAACTAGATGATCCTTGTGGTCCTTTCCAACCCTGGCTGATTCTATTATTCTATGAAAATACCTTCTCCATTCCACCACAACTATTATTCAACTATGATACCATCCCCAAGCAACATAAAGCTGTATCTTTTGCTATAAACCACCCACTTTAAGTTTCTACTTCAAAGCAGCTATGCACATCAAACCAAGACCTCAAGAAATTAAGTACCTCTTCTTTGAATTTAAGCATCAACTTACATTTGGTGAAGGACCTGTGCCATGGCAACCCCATTAGTCAAGTCCTGAACATCTCTGCAAGGTGCAGCAGTATTGAATGTTTGCAGCTGAAACAGAGAGAAACATTGAATTTCTCACTCAGTAAATAGAGGACAAAAAATAAGTTACTATTTTCCTTCTATTTTTAAGGTATAGGCATTTAGCAAGATGTCTTTCTGGGGTAGGTGAAATCCTTCCTCAACTATGCAGTTTTTAAGCCAATCCAATTATCTCAACACTTGTGACTGTTACGACTAGTGGCAGAAAACCTTAGAAGTCATGACGCCAACAAAGAGCCCTGAAATTACCTGAGGATTAAGAGTGGAAGAGAGAAAATTATGCAAAAATATTTGAAAGAACAGTCTGAGATCTTCTACACATTTCAAAGACATGAAGATACCTAGGAAAGACTGAATCGTTTTTAGTCCTGTAAGCTGGCAACAGACTTCCTAGCAAATCAGGAATCCCAAAATTGCTCTATTTAAATGTGCAACTTCAAAAATAACTTAAAAAAAATCCATAAATAAATCCAAGAAATTTCACTATAACCTGAAGTTATAAATCTTTTCCTGGTAGTGATATTTTATTCACATATTATTTCTAGCATTTAGATTTAACATACACATTTTTCCTGTTATTTTCCAAGCATCACACACTACTCAGCATTTAAACATAGAGCTGGATGCAGCTTTACTCCATCTACTTATTTATGTCCAAAGATTAAGCAACAAAGGCCCAGGTTTTTCCTTTTTCCCTCTATTATGAAAGCAGATTACAAACATTTTATAAGCCATCTGATCTATTCCATTTGTGATCTTTGTGCTGTAACTGGTGCTTCCAGGCACAAGTAGAATTCAAGTCCCTTTGTAACAGCAGTACACAAAAATGCAACTCCCATCCAAATGAAAAAAAAAAAAAAGCTCAATTGTTTTGCAGCTAGCTTCTTCCAAAGCAACTTGAGTGACATGAGCACCTGAACAGACAGCTCCATACATAAGAACCTCATCATCAATTTGATCTATGATAGTAGTTTGTTACACATCCATAGGCATCCATTGCTGCCCTGTTGATTTCTGCCTAAACCTCTGCCTGCTTCATGTATGAAGCCTTAAAACAGATATACCCCAGATCCTCAAGTCACGCCACGAATTATAAAAAGTGACTCAACTCCAAAAAATGCTCAACTAAGCTCCAGGAATTTGGGTCTTGGAGTACTGCAAACAGTACATTTCTATTTAACAGTCCTCAGTGAGAGTTCCTTCCATGAACTTGGCTGAGGCACTTCATGCAGCCACACACTCAGCATGCAAATACTCTGCAGGATATTCCCTCCTATTAGCATGTCACCTGCTGTCTTTGCCTCATTTCCTCTACTTCTTGTGCAGACCGTGAACAGATTCTTTCACAGCTGCCTCCTCCTGGAGCTTAAGTCTGTACAGACCCCTCACACCTCCCTCCTCCCACTGTGTCCTTCCGAGACCAAGAGTCCTCAGCTCTTCAGCCAATTCTCATATGAGAGCTCCTCCACACTTCCCACAAGGATGGTAATATTTTTTCTCTCTTACTTTCCTTGTCTTCCTGTATATAGGATCTGTAGGATGGGATCACCTTAATGTTAAAAATGTTCCTCCATTTTTTATATTGTGTATTTTAACTACCCCCAAGCTTACATCTAACATTTGGACAGATGTACTGTAATTGCAAAATTTTATTCCCCCCCCCCAAGCAGCCAGCTTAGAACTAACTATTCTAAGCGAGGAAACACACAAGTCAGTTCATCACATGCTCAGGAAAATAAGAGCTCATCAGCAGCTCTTTTAAATTCAGCTTGCTTTATTATGATGAATAAACTAGATGAATAAAATTTGCTGTTAATACTATTAAAAGATATGGGATACACTGCAAAATTTGACTTATTAAACTTACTGTGTTTACAATGCCTGAAATACCTATCAGTGAAAGGGCCTTCCCAAACATCCTGTGAAACATACACTTCTTCAGAGGTCACGGGTAAGTTACTTGGTCAAATATGTTTGGGAAAGGGAGATACTTGGATCGGACTGGTGGAAAAGCAGTTTCCAGCTGTGAGAATTTGAGGCAGTTGCCATCCACTCTTTGTTTATAAAGAATGACTACAAACTCTAAATATTTGCTTACTTCCTAAAGAGTCTTATCAAGCCATGAAGAAAAAAACCATGCAGCACGAGTTTGGTTTTGGTTTTTTTTTTTAATTTGTTTTTCAATTAAAAGATTTTAAATCCTCTATTACAACAAGGAAGAAGTTAGTAATCCCTGGTAGCTTACATAAAAGATTAAGTAGAACACCACTAACTGAAGCAGCTGTGATTGACAGCACTGGTTTCTAATACTACAGCAGCCTTACTGCCAAGGCAAAAACAGGCACACAAGCCTACCAGTCAAGACTGAGCATGCCAGAACGCAGAGCTTGATGGCACAATACTTGGATACACCCGCTTGTAAATCAAAGAAACTGCTCTGCACAGGCACTACCATTTCACCTGAGCTTGCTGGAGCCAGGAAACAAAGGCTAAGAAAACCCTTTGACATGGAACACTGCTTTATGTTGGCCAATATCTCCCAGAATAGAAACAGCTAATTAAAATTAATCAAAAAGCAGGACTGAAAGTTACATAAACACCTAGAAATAATATGAGAGTAGGAGTATTAATTACAGGCTCTTAAAACACCAATCACTTCATCAGAACAGATTTTTACTGTACTTGCAAAACAAATTAAAGTACTACGCATGGGAAGGAGACTGGTAGAAGCTGCCACAGCCTTCAGGACTGTAGTAGTACTCTTTTTTTCCATGTTTGATCAGTTTTACTAATTATAGCTTAAAGGAGCTGCTCATGCTGAAAACCATTTCATGAATCTATCTGAAATGAACCGAAGCAAGCATTTTTCTGTCAGGTTTAAACAATTATTTTTAACACACACCTGAAAAAATTATTTTGTATCACATAACATCTAATGCCTTTTCTCTGGATCTGCTGAAGGCTGCACCACCAACAGCTGTAGGTGGAACAAGAGTGCTCACATTATCCAGTGGAAATCAGCCTATCCAACTCTAGGGAACACTGGCTCTCAATTTCACTCAGAGGATGCAGGGTCGGTGTTCTCCATTTCATACAAAAATTATACACACTAGAGACACAAGTTATGTACAGTTGGTCAAAGATTTCAAAGTAACAGAAGACATTCTTAATCCTGGAATATATAACAACTCAAGAGTTAACATTACCAGTGGTGCCAGTGCCAAACAGAGATACTTCTAATAACAGAAAAAACTTTCTGTTCAAGGTGTTACCATACATCTAGTCTCCAGTTTGGAGACTAAGACAGAAGCAGTCTCAGGGTGGTACAGTATCAAAAGATACTCAGCATCTATTGTAATGGCACCTTAACACAGAAGGCTCCACCACATCACTAGGCTTACTTCTACTACACTTACCACTCCACTCCTATCCAGAGACAAAAAATATTTTTATTTGGCATATACTAACTTGTCTTTCTGACTTAGAAAAGGGGTTTTGCAACAGACTGCTGATTTCAGTCTTAAGAGATATTACTTAAGCTAATTTCCCCTGGAAAGTGGCATACATTTTCTCTACCTTGTAATCTAGCTCCATTGTGTTTTTCCTGTGACATCCTTAAAATTTTAAATTCAATTAACACCTCTGTTGCAGAATTTCCTAAAATAAAAACAAGAGCTGGCAGCAAGCAGGGCACAGAAAATCATGATCATCTCTTTGCTGCATTAATGCCTAAATATTAAAATGAGAAACCGTTAGAACCAGAGAGTTCTAATTTTTTTTTTTTTTCAGATACAGAGAACTTCATTCTTCCTTTCCCCATACTTTTTATTTCCCTTGTTATGCAGACAAACTCAAGTTGAAAGCATACTGGAAACATCTTAGTGTTAATAATCAGTTTCTATTCAGCTGAAAAATAAAAATAGGGTGTCAAATCTAAAAAACACATCTGGCCATGCATTTGCCACGTACTCTACAGAAAATCTGAACACACAGTTAGATATTCATGTACATCAATGACACCACACAAAGCTCTTTCAGTTTAATGCTAAAGTTCCACTGGCATTTCCTTTAAGATTCATGATATAGAATCATAGAATCATAGAATGGTCTAGGTTGGAAGAGACCTCAAAGATCATCCAGTTCCAACCCCCTGCCACAGGCAGGGACACCTGCCCCTAGATCAGGACGCTCAAATTACAGCTATGCACTGTGAGGATACTAAAAATGCAAATTAGGCTTGTAAAAATAATTTAAACACTAAGCACTTCTGACAGGATTTTGATATAGGGTTCAGGATTGCATTGATCTGCTTTACAACTGAATCATGATGGACTTTTTCTTACCTGACTATCAAGAGGAGAATATAAAGAGCCCCCAAAAAAGAGTAAGAAAAGTATGCACAGGTTAAACTAGAAAAAATATCCCACTCCAGAATACTAACACTAATATAACTGAAATTCTGACGGCCAACAAAATAGGATGCATAATGCCAGGAAGATGCAAGGTTACTTAAACTACTACATCTGTAAAGTACTTCTTTCTTTCCCCAATTTACAACTGACATAAGCAGAGCGCCTGTTATTACTTGAGAAACCCTCCACATCAGGTAACTGGCTTCCCCATCAAGACTTCACATGAAATGCCCATTTTTCAGAATTCCCTCTCACAAAATACATTGTACCTGCAAGATCAAAATGACAGGCAAGGAAGCAGATGCTTGGCAAGAACAACCAAAAAGAAAAGACTGACTGGATGGAATGAACACAGTTGGACTGGGAGATGGCCTAAAAGGTCTTTTCCAATCTTAATGATCCCATTACTCTAAATACGTTTCTTGCACAGGCAACACCACACGTTTGGGCGTGCTACAACTGACTAATAAATGCTTAACCAACTGAAAGCTGGTATGAAACATTTTGAGGTTTCAGAATTCAGTCAAAATTAATCACGTCGTTATTATTAATTACTGAGCAGTTTCCACGCTGCGGCCACTGCTGGTGAACCACTACTTAAGGCCTACGGGGTATTCGAACGACACACACACATCCACACTTAACGGGTGATGGCAAAAACATTCCAATGGAGGTATAAACACTTGTTTCTGGTGCAGGCACCACTGCTGCGGCCATACTTGTATCGCAACAGCCACCAGTTTCTGCTTGGGCACTTCTCCCGCCCCGCGCAGCAACTGTCTGCAGCCCGGAGGAGCGGGCTGCTCAGCCCCCGAGCGGCGAGTTTCGGCAGGCCTCATTCCACCGCCTCCTCCAGCCTGCGGCCGTCGCCCCCACAGCAACGGCGTGAGGCCAACAGGTGCCCTCATACCGCTCCCGACCGCCCCCGCGGAGCCGCCGCCGTGCTCAGGAGCTCCGCCAGAAACAGCCCTTCTCCACCGGGACAGGCTGTTCCTGCTGAAGCACCCCTCGCCGCTTCCTTCTATGAAGGATCCACGGCGGGCAGTGAGGACGGGCATAGAGGAAGGCGGCGGTGCAGACCCCCTTTGCCGCGCCACTCACCCAGAGGATGAGGCTGTCGCAGAGCAGGAGGTCCGCCGGCTTCGCCTCCATGGCGGCGGCGACTTCCCCCACCGGCCGCCCCTCTCAAGGCGGCTGCGTAAGCACCCGATGCACGAAGCGCGCTTACGCCCACAACAACACGCAACTGACGTCCCAGCACAGCCCACTCCGCCCGCGCCGGTCCCAGCGGGGCAGGGGTGTTGTCAGGGCGTACACGTCAGCGCCCGCCCATGCCTTCAAACGCCGGGAGTGGCAGCGGGTGTGACCAATCATAGGGAGGAGGTGTAGCTGTTCCAGCCAATCATTCTGGAGGGACGGGGTGCGCCTCCCGGCCGCGTCTCCCTGCAGCCCCCTGCGTCGGCTTCAACGCTCCTCAGCCTCCGGAGCGTGGGGTGTGGGCGAAGTGGGAGTGTGTCACCTGCCCGTGGGGCGGGGCGTGGGCCGGGCAGTCAGCAGGTGCAGCTCCTACCGTCCTTCTGCCGCTGCGAGCCCGCGGAGGAGGTGTTGTTTCGTCTCAGTATGGCGGCCTCTGCCTCCTCACGTCGGCTTTTGGCTGACATGAGCCGGGGACGGAGGCGCCGTAAGGAGCCGCTGGTTCAGACTTACCTGTGCCTAAGGTGTAGGTCAGACAGTGTGCCTGTACCAGACACAAATGTTGCTGTCACAGCAGGATACAGAAACACCACTGTTAAATGAGGCAAAAATACCTGTTCCCTCTTTTAGGGAGGTAAAGGAAGGGGCTTAAGCACGAAGCTGATGGGCAACGCGGTTTCCTGAAGGTAGGACAACATGTCCCTGCCCTACAGACTTGATGCAACTAAGAAGGGCTATGGCAGTTTTACCTCTTTTAAATTTATACTGTAGTTTGTTTGTTTTTCTCCGCTGCCTCAGTGGATGCTTGTTGATAGCACAACCCAAAACCCATCGGCCTCCGTATCTCGTGGGCAGCTGTCTCCGCCCTGCCGGCGTTGGGGGTGAAAGAGGTGGGACAACTCAGTGAGCTGGCACTGCAAAACTGCACACACTTACACACACCCCACAAGGCTTTTATCCACCTGGCAGTGCCTGGGGCTTTCTGCCAAGTCTGTGCAGGCAGCCCTGTGATGACTGCCTGCACAGCACGTCAAACACCACCAGACAGGCACCATGCACGTTTCTGTCATCTTACGCAGTTCACTACATGCTATCTAAAACGTGGGAGTATTTTTTCCTTTGATCTTTTGTGTTAAAAAACAAAAAAACAAAACAAAAAAAAAACCCACCACATTGAAACTCACCTGCTTTTCTCTACTATATTCGTTTCTTAGGAGAAACTTAGCTTATTTGATCAGATACTACGTATGTTTCGTTCAGGATCATGTCATCTATAATACCCTGCCACAGACACTCCAAGGAGAATTCTAAGTACCTTATGCTAAGATGTGATTACTCTGTCCTTCTGCTGTTTCCACACAAGAACTTAAGTATTTTTTCTTGCCGTCAGCCTCTTTTAGAAATTGACTTGAACTGTTCTATTTTGTTAGACTATTCTATTTCATGAGAATTCTTATGTTGCCGATTTTTACTGAGATGTGCAGGATGGCACTGAACACATCTGTGTTTATGTTAGCCTAAGAGTAGACTAAATAACTTGAATATCAGCTGTTATAGGCACCATACTTTCTTCTCTTTTGGCTATTCTACTTTTAGGATGCATGCTTTAATCGTCTGTTACAGATGCTACTTTGACTCAGAGATGATAATTGTGGTGGTTAATGTGGACAGTATTTATGTGACTATTTCCCCTCGGTGCTGTCCAGAACTGATAACAACTTGAGAATGGATTTGGATTTCTGGCAACCCTTTGACTGTTTCCTTCAACAAAGGTTCTTAAAGAGATTTGGTTGCCATGGAAGATTATTGGAAATCCTTATTAAAAACAGAATGAGGACTAGAAGGCATTTACAATAAAACCCCACAGAGTTCTATGCTAGGATTTGTACTGTTGAGCACACTCAGCTTTTTTTAATTTGCTTTTTTGTAATTCCACCTAGCTTTTATTAATTTTACTTTTACCCTTCTTCATTTGCTTACTGTTTTTAAATTTCTGTAATTTTGTGTCCTTTCCCTTCTTAGGAACTATCACATCCTAATGTCTGTCACTTCCTACCACCCTTTACCCAGTTTTCTATGACCCATTTCACAGAAACAGGTGATTCTGTGTTTCAGCTTCTTGATTACATAGACTCTTTCTCTGCAGATTCAACCTCTCACACACCTGCTTTCTTAATTTACTTTCTATAGGCAGCTCCTTTTTCCCTGGGTAGGAAAATAGGAAGTCCAGGGTAGGGTAGGTCCAGGGATGCAGGGTAGGTCCAGGGATGTTCAACCATGAGTTGAGACAGTCAGGCAAGTTCATGGTGATGACCATGGTAAAGTCCATAAGGCAATGCAAAAGTCAGGGTCAGGCCCAATGAGGGCAGCGAGTGTCAGGCACAGTCCCATGATCACAAGGCAGGTGTGCAGTGACAGAGCAGTTCTGAGGTCATGCTAGGAATTCAGTCTGCAGGTTGCAGTCCAGATCAGTGGAGTCCATGGCCAGGCAGAAGTATGACTCTGACTCACCTGAAAGCCAAGGCTAAGTTTAAATAGAGTGGTCCATGGACAAGTGAGGATGGAGGCACCAGCTGAGGCCATTAAAGTTTATTTGTGCACTCAGGGCCCTGACAACATACTCTCTTTCTGTGGGGTCATCTACCATATATGCAAAAAATACTGCAGAGAACAATTTTCCACCAGTGAGCTAATACCTCTGTTTCAGGGTTGCTCCTGATCCCAAAGCATCTAGAAATTATTGTTCATAAGGGATGGCTCTATTGGGAAGCTGCTCCAGACAGTGGCTACTGTGTGGACTTTGGTGGCGATTGGTGGGAGAGGCATTGATGTGAGAGACAGAGCAGGTTTGGTAATCTGGGATTATGTCAGAAGAGATTGGCTCGCCCATGCACACCTGGCCGTGGCATCCACGTCAAATGTCTGACTCTGCATGCTTGAGAGCTCACCCAGATAAACCACACAACAAGGACCTATGTAAGGAACATTACACTTGAGGCATACTGAATTCTACAGAGAAATTAAACACAAATACATATAGAAACCCATGCATCTTAATGACATGGTTTAGTGGGGACCTGGCTGGGTTAACAGTTGAACTTGGTGATCTGAAAGGTTTTTTCCAGCTGAAACAATTCTGTGATTCTGTCTGTCAAGTTACAGCTACACAAGGGCACTTCAGGAACATCACAGCCCTGGCAAGCTGTACTTACAGTTCATCAGCAGGGCAGAGGTAGTAACAAAGGGAAGCTGTGTAAATTGAGTAAGGTAGTTTGGGTGTTTTTTAATTATTTTTTGAGCCTGACTGGAAATTTCTTCCTGAGCTGCGACTCACATGAATGTCTGTCAACAAATTCTGATTTTGTGCCAATCAAAACTTTTGACCTACATTAACATTCTAGAAGCAGAGGAGATAGCTTGGCACTGCACACCAGGACTGCAGTTCAGTCTCCTGATGTCTAATGTCTGCTGTCACTACATTTTAATGACAGGTTGGATTACTTCTCATAATAGGAACCTATTTAATAATGTGTTCACTCTTTTAGCTAGTGCAGCCTTTGCCTTCCTGAAAAAGCATCTGGCAATCTCTCAGTAAAGGTTGTCTGCTTCTTTTAACAATTGCTCGGCTTAGAAATAAAACCTGATTCCTAAGGGTTTAATTTTTATTTTCCATGAGACTTACACTATTATATCCAGTAATATGAACAGTATTTAGTTCAGACACTGCTTGGTGTCTTGCTCAAGAAAGCCACATATCCAGACATCTGCATTTCCCTGTACTTTGTGTGAGAGATATTTGTGTTTAAGAATGTTCTAGTTGGAAAATTCTCGTTTACAGGACTGCATCGGAAGGGGATTTTCTAAGCACTTTGGGAACAAAGATGTTAGAATGTACAAATACCGAACACTGACACTTGCTGGTTAGTTATGTAACTTGCACATTTCTCACCAGAAGAAAAATGACTCTCAGCGTTTGCCACATTTAGTAGCCTGACCAATATGATTTATGGCAGTCTGTGATTCAAAAGTTTTAGAAGCACCACTCATAATGTTCTGTGGTGCTGAGACACATTTTAATTTTTCAGTTGCAGAAACTAGAAACTAACCAAATGCCCAAATCTGTGCAGTTAATTATTGCACAGTGCAAACTCATTTGATAGCTGCTGTGTTTCCTGGGCCACATGTCTCTTCATGTTCTGTCATAATCTCTTATAGTTTCCTGGCATATACACACCCACTTCTTTTTGAATCGAGTTGTGTGTGTATTGGAAGAAGCTGTATTTTCACAAAAAAGGCCTTGGCCACATGTTTATTCTTCCAATGTGTCCAATTTATAAGATACTATAATAAAATAGAGATTATTTAGCTCAATTGAATGCCTAAAAATAATAAAATATGAAGAAACTGCCCACTAATGTGAACTTCTGGTACCTGGCTGGCTGGAGAATTTCAGTACCTTGCTGATCTCACACAGGTCTGTGTTTCCTGATTTCACAAGAGGTTCCAAATTTCACAGGCTTCCAAATCCAGCAGGTCGCTGGCAGTCAGCACTGGCAGTCTTGTGTTTCCTGCTGTACCCCAAGGCCTGACAGCTCCTTATAAAGTTACCCAAGAGACCTATGTCAGCTGTATGAGCCATACCAATCCCTTGCTTACTCCATTCAGGTTAAAAAAAAAAAAACCCAAAACCAAAACCCCAAACAAAAAACGACAAACCCCACACAAAAAACCAAACCAACAAAACAAAAAACAACACCCAAAAAACCCCTAAACAAACAAAAAAGAAAACCCATAAATCAAACAACCCCAAAAAGGGAGGAATGGTATATTTCATGATTGCTTTCCAATCTCAGCATGAATTGCATTTTACAGGAGTAGCAACTCCCAGAGCAGGGAGTGGGTGAGGTACAGAGAAGACCATACCATGATCTGAAGAGAAGCAGTTTGGGCACAATTCTGTCTGAGAAAAGGAGCTTGAGGAGATGGAAAGAAAGAATAAAACGAGACACCGTACAGAGTGACAGTCCTGATGGCTGAAATATCAGTGGCGTAGTTCATCCTTTCACAGTGTTCCTAGTCTGTGCTCTTGTATGATTTTTGGTAAGGGAAGGAGGTGCTGTTTTGGTATTTTATGTAGAATAGGAGTAAGAAGAGACAGAGAATGCAGGATATATCTATATAGCAATTAGCTAACCCAAATGGCTGCTGTGCTGCTTGAAGCAGACCTCATTGCTTTGTCTCTGAAGATCTTCTGTAGTACTTTCCAGGTCAGTTTATGCCCCAAGGGAAATGGGAGCAATGTCATGATCTATTTTCTAAAATACCCTGAAATATTTTGTCTGGCTGTTATAGAAGATTAAAGTCATTATCATCTATTCTTTGTCAAAATAGTATGAATTCTGGATATTTTGTATGTTAATTTTGAAAATTAACACCTTGTGAGACAGTATTTTCATTAAAAGAGTCTTGTATTTAGGCTTTCCTGAAAGGTAGAAATATTTTCACATGGAATATGCATCTTTCAGGTATTTTCACATTAGGCAGAATTGCTTTCATCACTTGAGGCCCTTTCTTGGAAGTGATTCAACTATGAGAACTCTTGCTTTTAATAAAAGACTGTTTAAGCCAGTGGGATTCCTGGAATTCCTGAGCCATTTATGCTCTTCTTTACACTTCTCTTAGCACAACTTAATTCAATGAACATTTACTTTGATCCCCACAGACTTAATGATGGTAATAAATAGTCATCTTATGAAAATGATGAAGGCTTGGACTGGCATTTCTAGTCTGTTTTAAAATTAATTTAGTTTTGACTGGGGTAGTTTCTGGGGTCCTTGGTTACAAACTTTCAAGTATCTTACCCAAGGTAAGATACCCAGTGAGTGCCTGTGTAGAGTATTGTTGTGGTGGACCTGAAGGGTCAAAAAGAGGCCTATACACGTGCTGGCTTGCTCAGACATGTTTTTCTACTCTCCTTCCTTCTCTTCTGGGGAGAAGCAACCATGGGAAAAAGGACAAAAGACCTGGAGCCATGGGATCTGAGAACCCTGGCTTACCCAACTTGTTTCTCTCCTGCTTGTATCCCATGGTAAACAAGTTACATGCGCTTGACATGTTTTAAGCTTGTGCTAGGCCTATCTATTTTCCCTTAATGGTCATAGCTAGCCTGTGTCTTCACCCAAATATGGCCAAACTTGGCTTACTGCCACTCTAATTGGATAACCTATGTCCAAAGGCCCACCAATCTCAGGCATTGATATAAAAACAGATACGCAGGTAACACAACCTGCTTTGCCATTGTTCCATGCTTTACTGTTATTCTGTGCTCTACTGCTGTATCCATACCTGTTGCCTACCAGCAATGCTAATACATTATTACTTTATAGCACAATTCTGCTAAGCTATAACTGCCTGGAAACTGCTTTGAGTTTACCAGGAGCAACTCTAATTGCTTCCATGAAATAGCTGTATACAACAGCCAGCATGACACACCCGCTGAGACCACATCACAGATACCCTGCCTGCATCTCCTGAGATGAGCAAGCCCTGGAGGCACACAGATTGTCCAAAGCCAGGACCAGGTCAGTAACCATCTGCATCCCTTTTCCCCAGCAGCGGCCAGCGGCCAGACTGGCCAGAAAGCAAACTGACAGAACTCCCTGCAAGTGTTTTGGATACTGTCACAATTTATTGCTACTCTTGCAAGTCGAGAAATAATATGTGTGAGTAAATACCATAAGCTTTGCATTTACCTAGCTTCTGCCTAAGCAGAAAGGCCCTGAGTCCAGCTAGTGGCCAAGCGGAGTAATTACCCACAAGAAACCTCTTCCAGTTTCATTGATCTCAGTTGGATTTAACCACTTATATATATTCACAGTTAATACTAGATCCAGATATCCTTTATATAATGCGTTCCATGACCATTACAATTGAACCAGTTTATTATTAAAATTAGTGGTCAAGGGTGGAAAGGCTTGGATATAAAAATTAATAAACAATATTAATTTTGGGGAAAAAAAAATCTCACCTTAATTAATCAAACCCCATTCCATCACAAGTATTACAGTAATTTCAGGAAAAATATTCTACAAATATTAGTTAAGATTTATTATATTTCAGCGGAGTCAGCATTGGTAACTATTGTTTAACAATATTGCTAGCACGAGCTAAGCAGTTCACATTTTATTACAGATAATACTAAATTGCAATAGAAGTATACTGTTAATCTCACATGTAAGACAAAAACCCCCAAACTTAATAAACAATAAACAAAACCTGCTAGGATCCCCATAGGGAGCTTTTTATCTTTTATTAGAGAAAGAAGGGGAAAGGATCTGAATGCACAGTGACTGCTTGGACTTGATTTGAAGCAGTTAAATTACTTGCCTTAGTGCTCTCCAGAGCCACAGGCTCAGAATTGTGGCTTCTTTTAAAGCACATATGAGAGTGTTTCTGAGTAATCCAGTCTCTCAGTTCTCCTGATGAAAGGAAATTCACTTTGCAGTCACTCCTTAAAAATGTACAAAAGGTGTCTGCAGAATGTGAGATATTATCTCTGCTTCAGCATAAGAGGGGTTGGTAAAGACAGAAGTAGTGCCACAGAGCCAAAACCCACGATATCTCTTTAAATTCCACAAAAAGCTACAGTCAAAACAAATCAAGTAAGAAGTGGAAAGCTACCTCCCTGTATTTATAACAAAGACTGTGTCCAGATCTTTATAGCTGTACCTTTTAGGTTCATACAGAACTGGAATAAATTGTAAACATGTGTGCAGGTTTGAACTAATTGGAGAATTTGAGTGAGAAATTAGGCTATTGGCTGAGAGAGGAAAACACAATATGTTACTTCACCCAGTGCTTTACTGAGAAAGGGAAAAAAAATGTTTTAAAAGTGTAACCCAAACATAGATAACACAGATGGTTTCAGACCTCGCTGGGCTGTGGCTGCTTCTCTTTGCATGGTTCTTTGTCTCTGCCTTGGTAGCTAGTTTTCAATAATTCTGCTAACTTCTTTCCTATTACTAATCCCCCTGGCTTATCTACATCAGCTTATCTGCAGCATCAACAGGTGGTGAGGTAAGATTGGGGAAGGGGAGAAAGGTGGTAGGGGGTGGTTGGTTACCCCTCTTGTAGATTTTGATCTCTGAGAGGGCTGTGGTATTTCTGTATTACCTTTTCACTGTATATATTTGTAAATATCTGTTATACATTGTAAATATTTGCTTGTATATTGTGCATTGCTGTAAATATAAAGCTTCATTTATCAATTTCCAGTGTCCTGAGTCCTAGCCAGGGTTTATATCAAAAGGTGGGGGAGGCAGGTAACTGCTAAACCACCACAACGTGTTTAAGGAATTATCTACCTTGTTTTTTGGGGAAACATCTCAGAATTTTTATGAGCTTTGACTCCAGCTGGATAAAATACTCACATCTCTACAAAATAATTTTTCTTCAATGAACCCTCACCTTGTCACTGTAACTTTCTGTCCTAGCAGGCTCTCTCACTGCCTCAGTTGTTTCCCTAACATATGTCAATCTCCTATCTATGCTTTTCTATTTCTGGCTTGTTTGCTCTCTCACAGATATCTCCACTTCTATTTTAGTACTCTTATCTTTTTTTTCTTTTTTTTTTCTTTTTTTTTTTTTTTCATAGTGAACAAGGTCACAAGTGAAAGTGGGCTTTGGCAATCCCAGTATTTGCTAGCTGACATTAATTGACATCATGGAACTGTTTGCAGCGTCACAGTAGAAACTCCAGGCTTTACACATCCAAATGTATTAAATTTCTCAGATACTATTTCAGTTGGTGCCCCTAACACAAAATTCGGCACGGAGTTATGCTGGATACGTCACAAATAAATCCACACGCATGCTTTCAAACCTCATTTCCACAGGTGCATGTTAAAGGCAGGGCAATGTTGTGACTTCTACGGCACCAGTATGGCATGAAAAGACCTTTCAGATCATCGAGTCCAACTGTTAATTTAATGCTACTAAGTCCACTGCTAAGCCATGTCCCTCAGCACCACATCTACACAGCTTTTCAATCCCTCTAGGGATGGTGACTCTACCACTTCCTTGGGCAGCCTGCTCCAGGGCTTGACAACGCTCTCTTGGGGAAGAAATTTTTCCCATGTCCAATTGGCTTCCTTCAACCTGAGGCCAATACCTCTTATCCTGTTACTTGCTACTTAGAAGAGACTGACCTCTGCCTTACTCCAACCTCCTTCCAAGTAGTTGTAGAGAGTGAGAAGGTCTTCCCTGAGTCTCCTTTGCTTCAGGATAAACAACCTCAGTTCCCCCAGCCACTCCTCATAGGACTTGTGGTCTAGATTTTTCACTAGATTTGTTGCCCTTCTCTGGACCCACCCCATCATGTCAGTGTCCTTGTATGTGTTTTGTGTCCCAAAAAGAGCATTTGGATTGTGATTCTGATTCCTGAGAATATCCTTGCACTTGTACACTGAATACCTCCAATTTTCACCGGTCCAGGATTCCTCTGTGAGTCAACTCATAAGAATGATTTTTTTCAGGATCAGGGAAATCACAAACTTGATTTCCAAGAAGTAGTAATCCCTTTTGACTGATTCTGTGCCAGGCTACTGACATGTAGTCTGGCACAGAGAAACTAATTCTAGTAATATCTCTAATCTCTAAACAGCCAATAATTTTCAAACCTCTATGCTGTATTGTGCTTATTACATTCCACTCTCTTCTCAGTCAGAATCATCGTCAGTATAGAAGGACCACTGAATAAAATAACTTACCTTTTCATTAATTTTAAGTGGCAAATTAACTGCTGAGTTATTAAAGAGTATTAATTTCTCTGCATCTCTAAGTTGTGTGACACATTACTAAAAGACATGGGTTTAAAAGAAGTATTTAAAGAATGTTCTCTTGCTGAAGAAGAAAAGTCTATGTTCAGAAGTAGAAATATCAGGTGAAAATGTTGTAGCTATCACTTGTTATTAAATAACACAGAAATGTCTAAACCCACCAGGATAGCTGTAGGTATGTAAAACAGAAGATGAATGGTTCTCATACTCACCACAACATTTAAATAAATCAGCAAGCTAGCATCCACCTCTCAAAAGCAAGTTCAGAGTTCCTCTCATTTTTATATCATTCTTCTTTTTGTTCCTGGAAAATAAGCTTCAAGTAGCCTACAACTGATTAACACTTTTTTTTTTTTTTTCCCAAAATAAAAAAAAAAAAAAAAAAGTTCTCTTGCTACAGCATGTTCCAAAGAGTAAAAGCCAAATCCTACAGCAGGGGGGTCAGGCTCATTTATACAGGTTTCTCACTCTAAACAGTGCCAGGGAGGTCACAGTTATTTTTATTGGCATTTTAACAACATTGCATTTTGCTCATGGATTGTATTTTAAGATAATAGGTAGGATTTTCTGGTTTTTGTGTTTCCATTTAAAGAGATTTCTCTCCTGTTTTCCTGATGCTCTTCCCTGGCAGCTGGTCTGATGTGTTTTGCTCTTGCACAGGAACTGGGCTCACAGCAGTACTGATAGCTTAGCTCCTCATTTTAGCAGAACACTGTGGAGCCTGCCTACATAGCCAGCAGTGGTGGCTCTTGCATCCCAGCATGGAATTAGGTCACAGCTGGGACACACCGAGAGTGCACAATGCAGAACACAGCTGAACTGCCCCTGGTTTGTGTCAAATGTTATTCCATAGACCTGCTCCAAAGTTTTGTTTCACATCTTCATAGTTCTCAATCCCATCTTTATACATCTCAGTGCCAATTTTGGGATTATTAAAATTTGTGTAGTAAAAGAAGAAACTTTCTTTGTAAACCTGGGAATTAATAATGCAATAATACAAGTGGTTGGCATAAACAAACCTGTTGGCTTTGATGGGACTATTTGACTATGGAAAATATTCAGGCATGGAAATGTTTGCCAGCTCATACTCCAAAGCCAAAATGACAAGCTTATTATCAGTAAACAGCATTACTTGAACTGCTTTAAGGCTTCAGCTGAAGGCCTAACACCAAAAAATCTCAAGCTAAAATTAAGATGAAATGCATCCATAACTGCAGATTTCAGGCATGTACTTGGACCAGAAAAGTTAACAAGGCAATAGGAATGGCTGTTCTGGGGCAATCCAAATATTACTGATTTGACATACAGATTTATAGAAGCTTAGGTGATTTCTTTCGTGCCTGTTTCCTTTCTCATATTATTCTAGAGCCATGTGAAGGGAACCATCAGGTATGGCTAAATTCAGTGACTTAAGGTTAATAAAAATCTGTTTCCCTCTCAAAAATGATGGAAGCACAAGAAGACTACAGATTCCCTGCTGTCCTGCATCCAACTGTGCCTGGAGGCAGGGGGTAGCGCTTTGAACTGCAATAGACCTGAGCAGTAATACATTTATAGAGTGACATAAAAAATGGAACCAAAGTCCTGCTTATGGAAACAATGCAGACTTCAGCATCCAGTTTCCAAGAGCAGGGGTGTTGTTTGGGAAGGGCATAAGGCACTGCAGAAGAGACATAGCACTGTGCATAAAGCCTGTGGCAAGCATAAGGAAATCTGGGTTTATTTCACCTTTACAAAACGTCTGTCATCTTTTTGCTATTATGTAGTGAGAGGAGGTTTCACCCCTCTATTAAAACCATCCAAATCCTTTTTTTTACTTAGTACTAATCAAATGCCTGACTGACCTAACTAAAATAAATTTAATGTGTTCACATTTTCCAGTGTATAAACAATCCTGTCTAAAAGTGACAGGAATAACTGACATCTTTCTTAGCAGCCGTTATGAATTTAACACGTTGAGCAGAATAGCTGGGAAAAGGTCAGAGAGAAAGAGCTATGCTTGGATATTTGGCAGAGTGGGGGGTGTGTGTGTCGGGGGGGTCTCCATCAGGGTGAAGCATTTTACTAGAACAGCCTGGAGAGGATGCTACTGCTTGCACTGTGTTGGTTCTGAGGGTGAAGAAATGGTTCCAGCTTCTGCATCTGCCAGTCTGGCACCTTTAATAAGTAATTAAATCACATTGTAGATTTGTATACATACTGGGATAAATAATAAATGACAGCTATCACACTGCCATGCAAGCAGGCGTGCATTCCCAGGGCAGGAAATCACATACAGCATTTCATTTGTTGCCAATTTATCTGTAACAAAGTGAGGAAGATGCCCTGGGGAGTGGTGACTAACAAGGAGCATTGTTTATGCTACAAATCCCATCCAGCTATTAGTCTTTGAAAAGTGCTTTGTTTAGCTTATCATTGCTTCAGCAGCAATGCCAGCGGCATGGTTTCTGTTCTAAGTGAATTTCTAGTCCCAAATTTCTGACTCTTACTCTAACCTTCCACAAGAGGTTACGTGTTACCTAAGGGACGAAAATGGGTGGGTTAAGCAGTAACCTGCCCGCCCTCCCCCCTCCCCCCCTTTTATAAACCTCGGCTAAAACTCAGGAACACTGGAAGTTAATAAATGAAGCTTTATATTTACATCAATGCACAATATACAAGCAGATATTTATAAGATATAACAGATATTTACAGATATATACAATAAAAAGGTAATACACACACCACACCCCTCCCGGAGATCTAAATCCCCAGAAGAAGGTAACCAAACTCCCCCTACCACCTTTCCCCCCTTCCCCAGCCTTATCTCACCACCTCTTGATGATGCAGATAAGCTGAAGATCAGGCAGAGATTAGTAATAGGAGAAGTTAGTAGTTTTAGTGATTTTACTCTGAATTTAGCCACCAAGACCGAGAGACAAAGGAGAGAGTGGCCGGAGCCAGCACAGACCAAAGCCGACTGCCTAATCTGGATGTTTTGAGAACATCTCTTAAAACAACTTTTTTTTTTCCCTTTCTCAGTGAAACTTGGTGAAGTGATGCAATGTGTTTAACTCTCTCTCAGCCAATAGTCTAATTTCTCACTCAAATTCTCCAATTAGCTCAAACCAACACAGTGAATAAAACAACTTGTTCATAATTTTTTAGCAACTTGTTCATTATCTTTAAGTGGGAAAATTAACAGCTGAGTTATTAAAGAGTACTCCTTTCTCAGCGTATCTAAGTTGGTGTGAAAATTTACCGAATAACACAGTTTTAAAAGGGTATTTAAATAGTGTTCTCTAGCCCAAGAAGAAAAGTCTGTGGTCAGAAATAGAAGCACCATAAAACCTTGTATCTATCACTTGCTATTAAGTGACAGAGAAATGTCTAAACCCAGCAGGACTGCTGCAGGTATGTAAAACATGAGATGTGTTACTGAGGGCTGAAAATTAGGCACACGCTCCAGTGCCTCCTTGAATCGGATCAGGATGGTTAGCGCTGCAGAAAATCCAGCCCTTCACAGGTTTCCTTATTGATCTTTATGCATTAACTTGCAGAAGATCTCTGCAGAAATCAAGTTTTTCTGAAGGACTGTAGAGCATGACAAAGAGTAAATACCCTGTGAAATATATATGCCCATCAATTAACGTTATTTTAGCATGGGACACTGCCTGCCTGAATTCTACTCTTGATAAATGGACACTATTGTGTTACACAATCCAATTTTGCAGTTACACAATCCCAAAGCAAGAGCTGGGCAGGTTTTAAGGCTGTTTCACAACAGTATTGATAAGCTGCTACTCTAGCAGATGATCAAATACCTATAGTGTGCCCTTGGTCAAGTTAATATTTAAAAATAGTCATGCCACCTTTTTATTACGTTCAGGTATCCTTTTGATTATACCAAACAGCTTGGGGCGGGGGGGGGAAGGAAAGATTTATTTAGATGGTTTTAAAAGGGAGGGCTGTTGGCTTTTTTTTCCTGCAATCCTATGCCCTTTTTTTGATAATTGCTATATTTGAGGAGGAAACAACCTACCGCAAGCCAACCAACCAACCAAACAGATCACCACAGTTTTTTTTCCTAACTGTAATTTAGGAAACCTGTAAGCTGCTTGCCATTGGGCAACTCAGTTAATAATTGACAAAGATGCTGGCCTTAATGAATGATTCCACACCAGCACTGCCAGTGGGTGTAATGTACTCAGCTCCTCTCACACATATCTGGGAAGGGGAATGGTAAGTCCAACTTTATGTACATCATCTGAACCGTGGTAGGTGGCATTCGTTAGAATGATTATGAATAAATGGTTGCAATGTTTATTTATGCTTCAAATCATTAGCTTAATTTTGGGAAAATTGCCTGAATCAATTACTCCTTTTAAAACACATCGCATTATTAATTTGTGACGAGGTTAAATATATATTGCCAAATAATGAGCTGTCCAGTATATCCTCCCTGATCACCATAATTGGCCTTGTAATTGAGACAAAAAGCAGCTGCTCACCTTACCAAAGGTATCTGACCAAGTGGGCACAGTGCCCTATCTTCTTAACAAGTCTGAACCTCAAAGCAAAATATGTTTTACTTCTAAGTAATAGGACGTGTTCACGGAAAAATGACTAAATATTTGCTTTTGTGTGTGTGTGTGAAGTTTAAGGCTTTCTCTGGATCTTTGGATTCTGTTTTCCAAATTAATTTGCTTATGAACTTTGGGGATTGGTTGTGGTTAGGGGGATGTTATTTCCTTAAAATTCAGTAAATACATTTCTGTGGGACTATACATTTTACTGTACCATTCTGTAGCATGATTTCCAAGAACATATAAGTTAGCATTTTAGGGGTTTTAAAGATGAATCTTAGACAAAAGCCAGCATTAGATGTTCAAGATAATACTCAGAAAATTGTATGGAAAATCATGACTTTGGTATCTTCCTTCACAGAGCACAACAGGGTTCTGTGGTTGCAGAGTATGAGGAACACTTTAGCTTCCCTTTGTCTCTTAGACTTGGGAACAGACTTGTTTCAAACCTCACTGTGTGAGCAGGATGAATCTTGAAGGAAATTCCAAACTTTACTTTCGGTGCTTACTCTGCGGCACTCCCTAATCTGACTAATCAAGTTACTAAAACATGATGCTTCTGGGGACAAATGGTGCAAGTTTGCCCCACTTCTCCCACAGCAGTGAATTTTTTGGCAAAAGAGCCCAATTTCAGTATGCTGCCTCGAAAACTACACTTCAGTAGTCTTCTTTTTATTCATCAAAACTGCTTTAAAGTGTCAGTTCAGCATTATTCAGGCCTGGGATTTTTAAAGGTGAGACATGCACCCAAATACAAGGCTATGAAATGGTAGCCTTTATGGGCACTCTCCAATTTTCCATCCTAAAATGTTAACAAGAATGACAATTTTAATCATGCTGTTTGTAATTAAGTGTAGAACTACTATCTGAGAGAAAGGTCCCAAAACTCTGTCATTTTAAGCAAAGTCACAACAAATACTTCATACTGTTAAGACTGTTTAATGCCATTGAAAAGCAAAAGCCTCATGTCACAAAATACTAAATGCTGTAATCACTACTTCAATCTCTAATTCAGTATGCTAGCTCAAATGTTCAAAGAGTGGTTCAAGATTTTAGAAGGGGTAAATCAATTCTGGCAGACTTATAGCTATGTTAGATATCATCTGTCTTCTCTTTCTATCAGATCCAGCTGGGCGATGCCCTTGTAACCAGGCTAAAGCCAACCTGAATATCGTTTCAGTGCTTGGACTCAATAAATCAGAAATTTGATTATATGTACATAATCCATTAAAAATAAATTAAAGACTTGGCATGGTTTTTCTAGCCTGTCTGCTCAGGACAAGACTAAGTCACTGATATCTTTGTTGAAGGTGACCTGAAATCTCTTTTTCCCCTGCTCTGTTAATGAAAGAACAGCTATAGCAGGTCAAACTCAGGGCATCTAGACCTCTCTGCAGTAATGGGTGCTTACAGAAGAGTAAAGAAATATTAATGACGTTTTGCTAGAATATCCTGGTGATTTATGGTTCAGAAACTTCCTCAGGCAGAGCTACTACCTTTGCACCTTGTAGTACTTGATAGGCAATACCTGTTGAACATCCACTGTTTAACTGTGTATGTAAAGAACCACTTTTCCCCTCTCTGAATCTGCCACTGCTGGTCAAGTTTCCTACCTTCCTTCATTCACTGACAGAGAGGTCAGTGCTGTTTCATGGCACTGGGTGAATTTCATAGAACCATAGAATCAGTCAGGGTTGGAAGGGACCACAAGGATCATCTAGTTCCAACCCCCCTGCCATTGACAGAGACACCTCCCACTAGATCAGGTTGCGAGGAGCCACATCCACCCTAGCCATAAAAACATCCAGGGATGGGGCTTCCACCACCTCCCTGGACAACCCATTCCAGGGCCTCACCACTCTCATGGTGAAGAACTTCCTCCTCACATCCGATCTGAATCTCCCTACCTTCAGCTTTGCTCCATTCCCCCTAGTCCTGTCACTACCTGATAACCTAAAAAGTCCCTCCCCAGCTTTTTTGTAGGCTCCTTTCAGATACTAGAAGGCCACAATAAGGTCACCTCAGAGCCTCCTCTTCTCCAAACTGAACAGCCACAACTCTTTCAGTCTGTCCTCATAGGAGAGGTGCTCTGATCATCCTCGTGGCCCTTCTCTGGACACACTCCAGCATGTCCACATCCCTCTTGTAATAGGAGCTCCAGAACTGGATGCAGTACTCCAGGTGGGGTCTCACCAGGGCAGAGCAGAAGGGGAGAATCACCTCCCTCGACCTGCTGGCCACACTTCTCCTGATGCAGCCCAGGATCTGGTTGGCCTTCTGGGCTGCAAGTGCACACTGCTGCCTCATGTTAAGCTTCTTGTCCACCAGCACCCTCAAGTCTCTCTCCTCAGGGCTGCTCTCCAGCCAGTCAGTGCCCAGCCTGTATTTGTGCTTGGGATTGCCTCGACCCAGAGGCAGGACCTTGCACTTGGCCTTGTTGAACCTCATGAGGTTGGCTTGCACCCTAATTTACTGGTACATGACTGATTTTTCTGAACAGTATACATCCACATACTCTTCACCTAGTGTCATTAGTACAGGATCATTGCCTGGTTCTTATCCTGACTTATAGTCCTAACTCCAGCTTAAGCACTCTGAAAGCAGAGCTTGAGTATTGTCCAGGTCTCAGCAGGAGTTCACCCTCAGCTGAGAAATTTCCAGCCCCTCTGTGTGGTAGCTTATTTCAGCAGCCAGATCTGGTGTCATACAGCAACATGGCAGCATTCAATTTTCCTATTTTCTGAACATCGCAGACTCTGTTTCTGCAGATCTGATCATGTAAGACAGCAGAAGATGACTCATTTGGGAAAAAATGATAATCTTTTGTCCCCCAGGAGTCATATAGTAAGTTAATTATTGTACAACACATCCTAATACAAAATACATGAGCAGTTTCAACTTTATGAGGTTACAAAGGGCAAGAGAGCTTTGCAAAGTTTCCATCAGCTATGGTCTGGGAATGCTGGGTTTCCCTTGACTGGGTATCTATTGCATAATCAGAAACACGTTTGCTTCCCTTTGTTGTATGAGACAAAGCTGAAGAAATGTGCATGTTATTACTTCGCAAAAATAGATACCTAATGAGCTTATGTCATGTATGCAATGTTTATAAACACAACTGCTCCGGGGCAGTTCCTCAGCCGATGAAAACTGTTACATCTTGTATCAGCTGAAATAACACTCTTCTGAAGCTGCAAATACCCCATTGGTGCTGCGTGGGGAGTCAAAATACAGGGACGTGATGTGCCACAGGAATTCTGTGTAGCGCTGTATTAAAACCTGCTTGCCTGCAGCTCACCTCTCAGTGCACTGGACTTAAATCTGATCGCTCTTCACAGGATCACAGGATGCCAGGGGTTGGAAGGGACCCAAAGAGATCACTGAGTCCAACCCCCCTGCCAGAGCAGGACCAGACAATCTAGCACAGGTCACAGAGGAACGCATCCAGATGGGCCTTGAAAGTCTTCAGAGAAGAGTCCACAACCTCTCTGGGGAGCCTGTTCCAGTGCTCTGTGACCTTTACAGTAAAGAAGTTTCTACTTGTGTTGAGGTGGAATCTCTTGTGCTGCAGCTTACATCCATTGCTCCTTGCCCTGTCAGAGGGAGCAAGTGTGAAGAACCTGATTCCCCACTCCTGACACCAGCCCTTATTTATTAGATCCCCTCTCAGTCTTCTTTTCTCCAGCCCCACATCCCTCAGCCTCTCTCCATAAGACATGTGCTCCAGTCCCCTAGTCATCCTTGTAGCACTCTGTTGGACCTTCTCCAGCAGATCCCTGTCCCTCTTAAACTGGGGACCCCAAAACTGAATGCAGTACTCTCACCAGGGCAGAGTAGAGGGGGAGGAGAACCTCCCTTTATTTGCTGGACACAGTCTTCTTAATATAACCCAGGATCCCACTGCCCTTCTTGGCCACAAGGGCACATTGCTGTCCCATGGTTAACTTGTTATCCACCAGCACTCCTGGGTCCCTCTCCACAGGGCTGCTCTCCAGCAGATCACCTCCCAGCCTGTACAGGTGCAGTTTATTATTCCTCCCCAGGAATGTCCTTGTTGAACCTCATTGGGTTCCTCTGTGCCCAGCTCTCCAGGCTGTCCAGGTCTCGCTGGATGGCTGCACAGCCTGCAGCTGGATCAGCCAAGCCTCCCAGTTTGGGGTCATCAGCAACCTTGCTGAGCAGACTCTGTCTGTCTGTCTGTCCCCTCATCAATGTAATTGATGAAGATGTTGAACAGGACTGGACCCAGCACTGATCCCTGGGGGACTCCACTGGTTACAGCTCTCCAGCTGGACCTGGCACCACTGATCACCACTCTCCTAACTCTATCTTGTAACCAGTTCCTAATCCACCTCACTGTCTGCTCTTCCATCCCACACTTTCTGAGCTTTCCCACTAAGATGTCATGGGAGACAGTGTCAAAGGCCTTGTGAAGGTTAAGGTAGACTACATCCACTGGTCTCCCTGAATCTACCCATTCAGTTATGTCCTCATAGAATGCTAACAGGTTAGTCATGCATGATGTCCCCTTGGTAAATCCATGCTGACTACTCCTGATAACCTTCTTCTCTTCCAAGTGCCTTGAGATGCCCTCCAGAAGGAGCCGCTCCATCACTTTTCCAGGGATGGAGGTGGGGCTGAGTGGTTGATAGTTTCCTGGAACCTCTTTCTTGCGTCTTTTGAAGACAGGAGTGGCACTGGCTCTCCTCCAGTCCTCAGGCACCTCTCCTGTCTGCCATGATTTGGCAAAAATGATGGAGAGTGGCAGAGTGATAACATCAGGCAGTTCTCTCAGCTCCCTTGGGTGCATCTCATCAGGACCTGTTGACTTGTGAATGTTCATTTTGTGTAAGTGATCCCTAACCCAGTCTGCACTGACCAGTGCATTCCCTCCTCCAGGCTTCCTCTCCTTCATCCAAGGTCTGGAGTATAGAGGGGAGTTCAGCCTTAGGTGTAAAGGCTGAAGCAAAGAAAGCATTCAGCAACTCTGCCTTTTCTCCATCCTCAGTTATCAGGGCTGCCTCCTCATTCAGCAGTGGCCTCAGACCTTCCCTGTTCTTCCTTTTCTCACTGATGTATTGGAAGAAGCCCTTCTTGTTCTCTTTTACTTCCTCTGGCAGTTCCAGTTCCAAGAAGGATTTGGCCTTCCATGTTGCCTTCCTACATGCCTTGACTTCTCTATAGTTCTCCCACGTGACAAATCCCTTCTTCCATGAATTGTAAGTTTCTTTCTTCCCTGAGATTTCCTTCAGGAGCTCCTTGCTCAGCCATGCAGGTCTCCTAATATGTCTACCTGATTTTTCACTCAAGGAAACTCTTGTGTTTTGGTTATTCATAGCCAGTCATCCCAGCTTTGTTGGTCTATAGTGTAGTTGTTACCTCAGCAGGAGATAATCTTATCAGTGCACAGAGAGGAAAATCTGAAAACAATATAAATGCCTTTAGCATCTGATTTTTTTTTTCCTGGTGAGAATCAGAAGCAAACACATTTACAACTTCACAAAGAGTAAGGGAGAAAGACTCTTCCCAGAAGTTATGGCACACTGTTTTTAAACCTCCAATATTTATTTACAGATCCTCATAGGAAGGATGGTGCCAGTTTAAAATTACTTGATGAACTCAGCATTTTACACATGGCTTCCTATACACTCATTTGGCAGACCTACATTGTGACTTCTCTCTCCTTTCTTGGCATTACTACACTAGAATAATTTATTACTTACAAAAACCCTTTTCTTGTCAAATGAGCTTGAATTTTCACAGTCACTATGAATAGCTCAAATACCTGGAAGTGTAGTCATTCATCCATCATGTAGACCAATCCAAACAGGGCAACAAGGGGCAGCAAGCATACAGCAGTACTGTAATCTCAAAGTATACAAGTACCTAATCTTACTTTAGTAATGGGTAAATAATACCCATCCCATATAATGCTCAATCTCTATGGACAGTAAGAAATGTGAAGTTCATAATTTTCTGATCAAAATACAATGATGCCATCTCTTCTTGTGTCTTGCAAAACACTTACAGGCAATTGAGGGAAGTGCATAGCCTTCAAGACTTAAAGTGAAGGAACTTTCCTTTTAAGCTCCTTCCCAGTTTCAGAGTACCCCTTTGATTCTGGGACAGACAGAAAATTTATTTCAACAAAGAAAGGATACTAATCACATGATTATAATATTGTCTTCAAAGACTGATCTCATTGTGGTTATAGCAATTGAACATATGGTCAAGCGTAAGTTTTCTCCATGGTGTGCCAAGTTGAAGTGGGCAGGTCCATCATCCATTACAAACCAGCTAATGCATCACAATAAAGGCAGCAAACCCTTATGATGTGGCAAGGAATCAATATCAAGTAAGAAAGGCTATTTCATCTCTCATCATACCAAACAATCCTGGCATAGATGAATGTATAATCAGACAGATTTTTACTGCTTTCAGGCACTGACTTAGGAGCAAAGATAAGACCAACATAAATCCTTCAGTCTTTCTTCTCCAGAAATATGGTAATACACTTTGGATTTCCAAATGTCTCTTCAGCATTTGTCATGGAAGATACATGTCCTGGTCTGCCCGGGCATGATCCCATGGTCCCTTACTTCTACTGGGGGGAGGAAGCAGAGCACAGGGAGAAGACAAAAGGCTTGGAGACACCCATTTTCAGGGTCCAGGACATGCCCAGATTTGTTCCTCCCAAATAAGGGAAAGCAAGCTCCTGACTTCACCTAATATGGTCAAGTTTGGCAAAGTGCCATTCTGAGTGATGAATTTGTGTGGCCACCACAGCCATTACATTTGGGCAATCAATAAATAGGCTTCTGCCACAGCCTTTGCTGCTTTCACTTTTACTTTTGATTAGCCTGCTCTGCCCTGCCATATGCTCTGCCTGCAGCAACTTTCAAGATAGTGACAGAATTCCCTTTGAGCTTTGGGTACTGTCTGATACCATTTTATGAGTAAATATTTCAAAGCCTCTCTCTAAGAAATTCTGTAAGTAGATTCTGTTGTGCCTTTCTGCCTTAGTAGCAGAAAGGAGCCTCTCAAGTGCCCTGGTGGACAAGAGGTATAATTAAAACTAAGAACCTCTTCCCAGTTTTAATGTTTGAATTTGCTACTTATTTATTAAAATATTGTAGTTTTGCCTGTCCCCTGTGTGTGTAAGTATCCAAACCGTGTGTTTTGAACACTGTAAATAAGTTTTCTGGCAAGATTTAATGTTAATAAACAATTTTCATAGTTATTAACAATCTTTGCCTGGACATCAAAATTAATATTGATTATTAATTTTGCATAATTTGTAATTCTTATCTTCCTGCTCTAAAAACAAGGCTCAATATAATTCTTAATTATAAACTTTGCTAAGCAAAGGGAAGGATGGTTTGGAAGCACTTTATTAACTTAGGTAAAGGAATTTTTGCTGTGTAGCCTCTTGTACACTGTAAGGACACCATTCCGCCACCCAAGGAAGGCAGAGAACACACTGGTCTCTATTTCAGTACATTTAAGTGACAGACAAAGACTACAAAAGAGGGGGGGGGGGGAAAGCCCAAAAG
>VWZI01011153.1:81529-123019 GCA_013396835.1 Psilopogon haemacephalus | reverse complement strand
GGGAAGGCTCCAAAGGCTACTGAAGCAGACTTTGGGTGTTGTCTAACTAATAAGGACAGCTAGACAAGCCAGTGGCAGAAACTCAACTGGCTGTCAGAACGTAAATATTACCCAATGGATCCAGTGTGTGGATACCATCACTGGAAGCAGAAATGTGGCATCATGATCTTACCTCTGCAGGATTACACAAAGCACTTCATGCCTTTTCTGCCCAACTTTTATTTTCTGCTGAGGTAACAAAGAGATACATGTGACATCTATACTTAAGTTTTTGTGACTCTTTGCTAATGATAGTAAGTAAATATTAATGAACTCAATATGTCAGTCAAAATACTCATTTACTGAAGACTTTATACTACTTTTCTTCCAGGAATCACTCCAGGTTTGGCAAGCCGGTAATCAGAGTGATTTCAGCTGCCCCATCTGTCTCCAAACAGTAACTCTCCCAGTAGAAACCAACTGTGGACATTTATTCTGTGGTGAGTTTTCTGGAGTGACAGTGCAGTGCTTATATGTGTTACTAAATAGGGCACTCTTCTTCTACAGAAATCTCTGGTTCTAAGAATAAGGTAAGAACCAGGCCCTTATCCCTGGAATTAACGTAAGTGCTTCCACTAGAGGTATCTTTATATGCTCCCCAAAATCAGTAATGCTATTTTAATTTGCTCGTTGCTTTCACAAGCAGTAATAGATAAGCTCACAGGATACTGATAGACCACAACACAAATTCATGGAATGGCTAAAATGCACCAGAAAATCATACCATTTATATTTAGCTACACAAAAAAAAACCAAACAAACAACCAAAACTCTATTCTAAAGATCAACAGTATAGTAATTACACAGTTTGTAACTGTGAAAGCTCAAGATGTAACAAATATGAAGCCTTACCTTCAAACATGAACTCACTGGTAAGGCAGTTTGCCTGTATAATCAACAACATAAAAATCCAGATATCCAATGACGTTAGATCTGATTGTACTTATATTGGTGAAAACCAGGAGCAAGGCACACTGGGCCTAGATCTGATCCTGTTCCAGGGACTTGTTTCCCGTGTGAAACATTTGCCTAAAATAAAGAAGAAGTGATCTAGAGCAAGAAGACAAATTACTTTGGTTTGTAGCCCTGTAAATTCCTTCTAAACAACAACAAAAACCATAGTGGAAGTTGCGTATTAAACAATTAAATAAGTTTCTAGCCATGTATAAACCTTCTTTTATTCTGTTTATTGTTTTTCAAATAAATCTGTGTGGTCATGCAAGGGAAAAATGCTCAAAGACATCTCATCACGATGTGTGCTTAGTAACTGTTTATTCCAGCTCAGGATCTGTGAACAGGCAAGGGGCAGATTCAGATACATGAGGTTCTGCCGTTGAGGCTGTCCATGGTCTGTCCTCCCCCAGTGCATCTAGATCCAGTGGATAGTCTAAGTAGAACCATAATTCTCCAGAGAAACATGTCTGCCAAATGCCTTCTTTGAGGCTGCTAAGCTCCGTGGTCAGGATTACAAAATTTAAATAATTTTTCAAAGGGAATACAAGGACAAAGCACAGGATAAGGGAGGGAGTTATGTTAATCACTAAATTTATAAAGGGGATTTCAGGATTTTTAAGGCTCACATTCTGTACTGTAGCAGCAGTGTGAGCTTTGCACCTGCTGGCAGGCAGCAGGATAAGGCCACCAGTACACTTTGTTTGGACTCAATACTGTTTCAGGTGCCTGAGACACATTGTCCAGTGAATTCACAGGTGAAGCTGACAGCCTCACTGCTTCAGCTGCTTATCAGGTTCCTTGCTGAAAGCTGTCAGCCTCACAGCAGTGTTGGCAGAGGCAACTGCAGTTCATCATCTGATGACCCCATGAAGGTATTTCAGGGCTGCTGCGCAGGAAGAGATCAGTGATCTCTGGCCAGGGGGCAAGCAGCTGGAGTCAATAGTACCTGATATTGCAACAGCAAGACACACCAGCAGTCACTAGTTAGAACCATAAAGCTCCTTTCCACTGCTCTGATATTTTAGAGACCTTGCAGCAAGAGAAGGCTGTTATATTTACAATCCATCTGCTCTTTTTTCATCACGTGAGAATGTTCTAAGAAGATCCAAACATAAATAAGAGCAATGGACTGTCTTGTTAATGCTGCTGCAATAAAAGCACTTTTTTTATCTTTAGGGAAACATATTTTTTCTCTAGTTTGAAACAATACTCACACAGCACAACCCTTTATCACCACTGCCACTATCTCCATCCTCTGAAACTGATACCATAAAGTTTGGCTATACAAGAAAACCCTCTAAGGCATCAAAACCACAACAAACCCGTGGATCACCAAGAGCTAGGGACACTTGGTGGGAGTCCTCTGTCTCATGACTTTAGGTTGTTGCATGTTTTTAGAACACTGTTTATAACATGCAGGAAAAGGATGCTTTGAATCTAGCTCACTCCAGGAGAAACAGTAAACATATGGGCTCAAAATGTGTTTCAAATAACATCCAAGAAGTTATAGTTTCAAGTACAAAGACAGACATAACAACAAAGATCAGCAGCTTTCCTCTTTCTCAGGCCTGGTTCATTTTCTGTTTTCAATCTGTGACTATGACAATGATGTGGATTTTTGTTTTATTTTACTCTGAGATCTGCAGAGAAGTATCATATATGGGCTTGGTATATATTGTTGTTAGTTGTATATATTTAGCCAGGCCTTGCTTTCCTCAAGTGCATCGTCAGCGCATGATAGATGTTATGGCTGTGTTTATATAGCAGAGGTGCCCTCTGTAGCATGTCTGTTTTTCATGTCTTAAACCAATAAAACTTTACATTGGGCTTATCAAAACCATTCGGTGTAGATCTAAGTCTGTTGCGACTGAAATCAGTCATAAAACTTCTCTTGATGCCCTGTGGAACAGAGCTAAGGCAACACTGAGCTCTCTTAATAAATTCCGCTCTGGTTAAAGTTTTATTTAAAAAATGTGGTCAAGCCAGAGCTTTTAAAGAAGATTAATGTGGACTTATAAAAAAAAGTCTGATTTTATTATTAGTAGTAATTCATACAGTTTGTCCTGAAGTTTTCCTTTTCAGCTCCAGTTTGAACCATATGTTCAGGAAGTTCAACTGAAAAGCGATCCTTGAGCAATATTATTTTTTTCTAATTAACAATAACCACAGAGGTATTTTAGAGAAACCTCCAGACTCCCTCAGAAGGTTGTGCAGCCAGCTAGATTAAAACAGGATTTTGTCTATTTTATTAAAAATGCACCAACGCACAAATAGGTCAACTTCAGAGGAGTCCTTCCTTTCCTGTTGCACTCAACAAAGGGTTCTGCATGCAGCAAATTTTAATTTCCATGGGGTTCTTTTCTGAAAGCCCTTGAAGAACTGTGGATTCATCACTGCCCCACTGTCATCACTGGGACTGAGCACAGGCACAGCAGTACAGCCATGTGGATCACGACTCAGGATCTGGACCCAGAGGGTCAAAGCAGTTCCTGATGTCAGCCATGATGCTTGTCAAACACAAAGGTGCAGGTGAAAGCTGGAAGTTGGCTGCCAGATTGAATTTACCCATAGTTCATGGGGAACTGGATATAAACACAGCCCAGCCAACTAGCCTGTGTGTGCAAACAAAATAGAAGAGTCATAAAAACTCCTGCACTTCCTCAAATGAAAGCACAAGTGTGTAGTGGGTTTGCACAAGCACAAGTCAGAGAGAGGTTCAGAGTAAGTTCCATGAAAAACGTCTCTGGGCCAAATTCAACATCCCTGGTACCAGCACACAAGATGCAACTGACAGCACCATGAACATTCCTATACTACATTCAAATGTGGTTTCTCCATTGTTCCCCTTTCAAATGACAACATAGGAAAAGCAAGTCTGGGTGCAGAAAACCGCTGCACTGAGTCCTCCTAAAGATGTGTTGTTATAAAACTACTTACAAGAAGCTACTTGCTTGTTAATTTTAAGAACAGAGAGCATTGCTCAATCCAGTAAAGCAATTCCATCAAAATGGCAGGGCAGAGTTCTGCATCTGTTTTCACTGGGCTCTTTGTCAAATCTGATCAGTTTAAATGCTGAGAGATTTTTTTCCCCTGATCTGTCACAATGCACACTGCACCCAGGAGCCACAAGTCAAGCTGTGCTGCTTCTGATTAGCTGCTATTTATGCTTTGCTGTTTGTGCTGCTAGTGCTAGCACTGACATTCATGTATGTCAAATACTGCTGTCAGCTACATGTGCCATCTAGTCTTCCTGTCCTCAAACTCAGCCCTCTCTAACACCTGGTATCTTGGTATAAGAGAAGTTGATGTTGTGTTTGGAAATTAGTTAGCAGCTGTCTGGGTAAGAAGAATCATAAAGAATTCTGCATCTCACTCATCTAGAGCTATGCAGTTCCAAGCAGGTAAGAATGGAGCTGAAATATACTGAGAGAAAATAAAAACAGCAAACAGATAAAATACTTCAATGTATGATAGCTAGCACCAAGATACAGGGTGTGCTACCAGGAATCTGCATCACCAGGGTGTCCCTTGTCTGGGCACATTGGGTTACTTGGGATAAATGGCCCTCACAACTCTTAAAAGCCACACTGGCTCTGGAGGAACTCTACATTTATGCAGCTACCTTGCTTTTGTCCACAGCAGCCATGTGCCTGTAGTCGTGAGTGCATCATTCAGAGTCTGAGGAGTTTCAAGAATAAGATACCATCAAGAGGAAAGGAAACTGACTCTAGGAGATCCATGTATCATAGAACCATAGAATCCACTAGGTTGGAAGAGACCTCCAAGATCATTCAGTCCAACCCATCACCCAGCCCTATCAACTAGACCATGGCACTGTGTCCCATCCAGTCTTTTTCTTGAACACCTCCAGGGACAGCGACTCCACCACCTGCCTGGGCAGCCCATTCCAAGGGCAAATCACTCTCTCTGTGAAGAACTTTCTCCTAGTATCCAGCTTATACCTCCTCTGGCACAACTTGAGACTGGGTCCCCTTGTTCTGTTGCTGGTTGCCTGGGAGAAGAGACAACCCCCACCTGGCTATGACCTCCTTTCAGGCTGCTGTAGACAGCAATGAGGTCACCTCTGAGCCTCCTCTTCTCCAGGCTAAACACCCCTAGCTCCCTCAGCCTCTCCTCACAGAGCTGTGCTCCAGGCCCCTCACCAGCTTTGTCACCCTTCTCTGGATACATTCCAGTACCTCAACATCTCTCTTGAATTGAGAGTACTCAAGACGTGGCCTGACCAGTGCTGAGTACAGGGAAAGGATAAATTCCCTTGTCCTGCTGACCACATTATTCCTGATAAAGGCCAGGAAGCCATTGGCTCTCCTGGCCACCTGGGCACACTGCTGGCTCGTGTTCAGCTACTATCAGCACCCCCAGGTCCCTCTCTGCCTGGCTGCTCTCCAGCCACTCTGTCCCCAACCTGTTGTGCTGCTCGGGGCTGTTGTGGCCAAAGTGTAGAACCCCACACTTAGCCTTGTTAAATCTCATCCCACTGGCCTTTGCCCACCCATCCAGCCTGTCCAGGTCCCTCTGCAGGGCCTTCCCAACCTCCAACAGATCAACACCTTCTCCTAACTTGGTGTCATCTGCAAACTTAACCACGATGGACTCAATCCCCTCATCCAGATCATCAATAAAGATATTGAACAAGATGGGGCCCAGCACTGATCCTTGGGGCACACCACTAGTGACTGTGGCACCATTCACCACTACTCTCTGGGTCCATCCCTCCAGCTAGTTCTTGACCCATTCCAGAGTGAATCTGTCCAAGCCATGAGCTGCCAGCTTTGCCAGGAGATTGTTGTGGCAGACGGTGTCAAAGGTTTTGCTGAAGCCCAGGTAGACAACATCCACAGCCTTCCCTGCATTCACCAGGCAGGTAACCTGACTGTAAAAGGAGATCATGTTGGTCAGGCATGACCTGCCCCTCCTATGCTGGCTGGGCCTGATACCTTGGCCAACTCTGTGCGATTGCACTCTATATACCAGAGGAGAAGAGCTAAGGCTCCATTTTGACACATCCATGTCATGGAGTAAAACCACACATCCAAACTGAAGCAAAGAATTACATTCACTGTTACAGCCAGTTGTGGAAAGAGGGTTTATAAATTCTGGTAACTTCCTTGTCAACATTAGATATCCATATATATATATTTCATTTATCTTAAGTTCTTTCATCTTTTTCTTTTATTTTGTTATTTGGTAGGTTCCTGTCTGATCACATACTGGAAACACAGTCCCTGGCTAGCAGCAATAACCTGCCCTCTCTGCAGACAAAAGGTAAGGCTTGCCTCCATCTGCACTATAATACATACAAAATTAGAAGCTTGAGCTTTTAGAATCCACTTCGCTTATTCTCTAATTTTCTGCTGCATTTCAAAACCCATGTAGCCTTCAGTGACCCTGCAGCCATTGGCATTTATTATTTGACATGTTTCATATCTGACAACTCTGTGAAATATTATAAAGATGTGAAGGACAGTGTTGGAAGGACAGAGCCAGGCTCTGCTCAGTGATGTCCAACAATGGGAAAGAGCCCATAGGGGCAAGCTGGAGTAGAGGAGGGTCCACATGAACAGAAGGGAAAACTTTTTCACTGTGAGTGTGACAGAGCCCTGGAACAGGCTGCCCAGAGAGGTTGTGGAGTCTCCTTCTCTGGAGACATTCCAAACCCACCTGGATGTGTTCCTGTGTGACCTGCCCTAGGTGATTGTGCTCTGGCAGGGAGGTTGTACTGGATGATTTTTTAAAAGTCACTTCCAACCCTTAACATTGTGTGATTCTGTGACCTCCAGCATTTTACTTCTGTACAGTTTGTTCAATTTGTTGGATAACGTTCCATAAAATGCAGTGTGGAAGTTCCTCATCTCACCTGGCCCTACTCAGAGGCTGCCTGTTGTACTGAAGGTTGGATCCAATTTATGAAGGGAAAATGCTCTTTCTCTTATGGAACCGCTGGCGCTGGTCAAAGGTCCAGTTGTGAGAGAGGCTAAGTAGAGACATGTTATGCTTTTTTACGGGAGACTAAGATACCCCTTGCTAATGTCAATCTTTTCTTCTGAAGGTGGTTCTTCTGGATAACATCTCTTGTGAAAAGCAACAAGACCAGCCCAGTGACCAAACTGTGCATGACATCCGAGATTACAACAAGCGCTTCTCAGGGCAGCCTCGACCCGTAAGTGTTTAGCAATCTACCTTTGCCTAGTACTGCACAACACAGCAATAACAACTAGTTTGTAACACCGTGTAAGATACCTTTTTGTGCACTTATTGGTGATATCACAGTGGAAGTGCTACCATCCATTGCTCAGTCCAGCACCTAGTAAATAATGTTTCTTTGGAGTTCCTACCTCAGAGGAGTCCTTCTGCAGTCATCCTGGCAGAGAGGAGAAAGCAGTGTGAGGTGAAATACAGGAACCAAAGAGAATGGTCAGGCTGGAACTTTCAAATATGAATTCAGGTTTAAACTTCAGTATTTTGACTTGCCTCTACCATTTCAAACCAGACTCCAGCTCAGAAAGCAACTTTATTTTTTTTGTCCCCTGGCTACTGACAAATTCAAACAGTTCATGCCATCTGTGGACTTCAGTAAAGCTAGAGTCCCAGGTACAGAGACATGACAGGCAGTGGAAATGATGTGAAAGATGAGGCCTGAAGGCACAAGTGAAGCCCATTCTTGACAGTGTGTAGAATATTACCAAAGCAAATCTTCCTCTCCTGTCACATGCTGGTAAGGAGCCTGAAAGGACTGTGTGGAGCCTGCCTCAGTCTATGTACTAAGTGCTGTGCAGGATGTTACTTTTCAGCCCAAAAAAGTAGCATTAATGACAAGGAATAATCACTCAATCCTATGGTTCCTGTCCACATCAAGGTGAGAGTTTTGAAGCATTCATAACCTACACTTGATGCCAGATTTTAAAGACAGGCATACACAATGCAGCACTTAGGGCCAGTTTCCAAAACGATTCAATGTCAAGCTTTTCAAAGTGCTGGGGCAGCAGGGATTCCTTTTAGAGCTCTGCCTTAGACACTGTGAAATAATTGAACTGCATAGGTTTATTTGGCCAGAACAGAAATTTTGTGCTTTCAAGAAACTTGAGTCTGAAAGTGCTTAAGAGGCACACTGAACTGAAAGAACTGCATGCATCAGGATGCAAAGCAGCCTAACTCATCTGAACATTTAGCTTGCAGATTACCTCTATGACATGCTGTTATTACTGACTCTTGCCTTGCGTGGAATCTTCACCTGGGGTGGCCTCCTATGGATTTTTTTCCTGAGAGTTGCTGTTTGCTCCTTTGGAACAATCATATGCTTGTCTTCTCCATGTGACACCAAGCCTGGGCCTCTCTGCAGGACACTTGGAACAGCTGATGACATGATGGTTGTCTCCCTTCTTTTAATTTGCATGATAAACATTTGTCAGCAAATTGCATCTAATGGGGTAACTATGGCCAGGTCTGCAGGTCCGAGCATGCTGTCAGAGTCCTGACTGACTCAGACTTGGATTCCTTGGTCAAACCTCATCAAGTGATGACAAATCTCTTTGATTTGGGGCAGTGTATGATGGATTTGTCATTCAGCTGCTGACAGAGGCTGAAGCAGAATTCAGCAAAATGTGGCATGGCTGAGTGATTTGATGTGCAAGCACTTAGAAGGCCAGTTCTACACTGTGTACTTGCTGGACTCCTTCATGCTGCATTTTCCTGTAACTTGTCTTCATACAGAGTGCTGGAACTGAAAATGCCTCAAGCTGTGAACAGGGCTTAAAATTACAAACCTAAGCCACATGCAGTTGAGGAGGTTTAGAACTCTTGAGCTTTAATATTTTGTATCTTGGCTCAATGTGAATAAAATTTAAATTTGAGAACTCAGCAAACTGTTCAATTTGCTCAGTCTTGTACAACACAAGGAATGCTGGGCAGGATCATGACAAAACCTTGTATCTTTGCTCTGCGGTATCACAGCTGATCACACATCCAGTGGAACACAGATTGTTTTACAGCTCCGCAAGGAGCTGCCCTTCTTCTAAACTGGAGAATATGAAACTGGTACTAAGACTAGCTTGGAACAAAAATGCAACTAATAAAGTATTACAAGGGGAGAAAAGAAGTAAAAAAATCATGCAAGAACCATGAACAAATCTCTGTGCAACTCTTTTGCATAAGCCTATGCAAGGTACAGAGCTTTCTTGAACCCTAACCTTTAATGAAGCCAGCATGACTTTTTGTTTCCTTTGCAGACTTCATACACTCCTTGTGATTCTCATGTGAGTCTTGGTACCAGTTCAAGCCAGAGGGATCGGGGCAAGTTTTATGATGATGACAAGAAAGAGCAGGAAGTTTATGGAAAGTTTGCCCGAATTAGGGCTTGTTTGTGCGTGTCTGTCTGTGTTGAGCTGCAAAGTATTAAATGTAATGGTACAGTACCAGGCAACCCTGCACATCTGTCCCTTCAAATCTGTGTATATGGAGGCAGTGGAATTCCTTTTTAGATATACGAATTGTACATTAAAATAGATACATTAAAATTTATGAATATTTATTGTTCACAATTCACTGGTCTCCAACTGTTTGTTTTTCTTCTACATGTTTCCAGCTGCCATGTTTTACTGAAAGCTATGATACAGTTGTTGTTGCAGTTGTTTTCTTGCTTGTTATAGCCTTTTTTGTTATGATGTTTCTTCATTTTATTCCCATCAACTTTCATTGTCTTTAATTATGTGCCTGAACTTGTAAAGCTGTTTCTCTTAACAATGGGTACTTTGGAAATGGCAACAATTGGTTTTCCACGAACTACAAAGCAGGAAGTGCATTGTTTCTTTAAAAAAAATACCAGATGTTTTTGAATTCTGACTACTAAAGTTAAAAAAAACTAAAACAAAACCCAAACCCAGAAACTATTATTTTCCAAGTTCTCTTAAGTGTAATTTTCATTGTGTAACTTCTGTTTGCATTTAGCTGGGAATTACAACCAATGCCAATATTAAAGACTGGAATGTCTCTCAAGCTAAGTGCATAAAGATGGGCTCCATCTCTGTGAACGCTCACTCTGTGGAAAGGGGCTGTAGGTATTTTCTCTGGCATAACACAGGCTCACCAGGGTGAAGTGAGCAGGGTGGCATTCACAGTTTGAAAAATGGTGGTTCTCATCAGCGACCTACAACAGAGTTGTAGCACACCTGATTATGCTTTTCTGTTCCTATGTGGGGACACTGGTCTTGCCAGTTATGCCAAAACCTGTTGTGAGCCTGACAATACCTTGTAGGATGAGCTACCCACAGCAGCCCTCAAAACCACCTAGGAACAAATAAAAGCCTTTAGTTGACTGGATGTGGCCAGCAGGCAGTCAGGAAGGCTTCTGAGCCTTCACATGTGCAAGTCTAAGGAAGAGAAACCCTTTCTCTCTCCCCTAGGTTCCCTGTACCTGCTGTCATTGAGTTAGTTACAAAAGACAAAATGGCACAAAATGTTGATAGGAAAAGGACTGCACTGCAGAATGGAGACAAGGAAAAAAAAAGTAGGAAACAGAAAGATAAAGACTGCACAGCTGACAAAGTGATTCTGCAATAAGAGCCACCAAGGAAGTACAGAGTAAAAAAATCCCAAACAGAACTTTACAAAGGAAGTAATGTTTAAGTGTTAGCAGACAGTAAAATATCACGGCCCATGTGTTGCTGAGAGGTGTACTTACCTGTGATAAGCATGGCAAAGGGCTGCAACTCAAAGTGAGTTACCCTGTTCCTTGGGCTATTCCTGCTTGGGACTAGTCTGAACACTGGCAGTGGGGTACCTGCAGCTGGGTTGTCTGGTCTTCTTTGGCTGAAGCCCCTAGGGTGCAGAGGTTATTGAGAGAAAACACCCAGTGCTTCACAGTGAAATGAGTGCATTTTATTTCTCATTAAAAATTAAAATGTACACTTAAAATGATAAAAGTATGTTTTTAACATGGACAGTACAGGAAGAAGACAATACCCTGATCACAAGTATCTGTAAATTCATTATCCCTGCTGTTCCCAAATGCTGTAAGTCTGGATTAGAAGCTGTTCATGATGGCACGATACTCTCTCTGGTGTTCCACAAGCTTCTGAAATACTTCGTATTTCTTGTCATAAAATCTGTGTAAGAAAAGTTAATGTGAGCAAAGCCTGGGATGCTGAGATTTAAATCCCCTGTAATATACACATTTACTTCCTTCACTTTTAGCATCAAAGAAGCTTTGACTCTTTCCTCATCACAACTGTCACCACGCTCAGCTGTCTGCTGCCAGAGCATAATTTCCACCCCCACAAGTGGCTTTAAGGTATAACTGCACCTTTCATTCACCCTGTTTTCAGACCGCGGCAGCAGGCAGGCACCGGGGCGTCGCTGCTCCTCAACCCACGTGTACTGGTGGAAGAACCCGGGAGCTGAGCGTAGGCGAGCACCCTGCTCCCAGGCATTCCCATTTCCCCCGGTATTCCTATTGCCCCCCCATCCCAGCCGCTCCTGAGCGTCGCTGGGTGGCGGACTGCGCGTCCCTCCGCCGCCAGGGGGCGCCGGCGCCCCGCTGAGAGCTGCGGCGGGCTGGCGCCTCTGCGGCTTCCCCTGCAGCGGGGCGCTTAGGAGGATACGGAAACGCAGCGCAGGCTGCCTGACCTCCACAGATCCCTTCCTGCCCGAAGCGTTCCAGAAGTCGAGGACTCTATGAGCCTCACGGCAGCTTCTGGCCTGTTCAGGGCATCCCTCACGCTGCCATGTCTCTCTGTCCATAGCCATGGCTGATATCCCGCTGACTGTAAAACACAGTCACCGAATCGTTTCGGTGACCTTTAAGGTCATCAAATCCCACCGTTAAACCAGCGTTCCCAGGCCACCACTACACTGTATCCCTCAGCACCACATCTGCACAGCTTTCAAACCCCTCCAGGGATGTGAACTGTTTCAGGGCTCAACAACTCTTCCAGGGAAGAAATATTTCTTAATACCCAACCTAAATTTCCCCTAGAACAACTTGAGGGCATTTCCTCTTGTCCTGTCACTTGCTACAGTTCCCTCAGCTGCTCCTCGCCAGACTTGTGCTCTAGACCCTCCACCAGCTTTGCTGCCCTTCTCTGCACTTGCTCCAGCACCTCCATGCTAATTCTTTGAGCCCAAAACTGAATGTGGTATTTGAGGTGCAGGGGGAATGACAACCTCCAGTCAGGTTACAGAGTTGGAGGCCCACGTAACCCTTAAAAAATCTGGATGAGGAACACCGCTGCGTCCAAGCTCGGCTTGAATCCAGGGCTACAGAGGCAGACCTCAGTTTTATTGTCAGTAAATTCTCAGAGAAACACACCAAAGTCAGGATTACCTTTTATGCTCGTGGGTAGGCTGTATGACTCTCCCAATTTTCCCCATTTTTGCCATGGCCTCCTAGGAAAAGACAAACACAAGCTGAAAAAGCCTGTTTCAATTTAAAATACTTTCTGACAAGAACAAGATGTTTCAAAACCAATCGGAACATTACTGATGTATTTTGTTTCGGCTGAACGGGCCAGATGGCATAAAATATGTTCAATCCCATTATATAGTAGTTATGAGAACAAAGTTCTGCAGACCCCTCAGTAAACCAAAATCTGTTCCTCTTTCTTACTGGGAGTCTGAGGCAGAGCAGACTTTTCTTTTGTTATTTACACTTATCAAAGGAAATGTTAAACACTGCATCCCCAGAGGGGAGGTTTCACAAAGAAAATGACACTGCACAGGAGATCTCTTAACCATATTCTTAAAGTATCAATTCCCTCCAGCAAAGGAGGACTCAGAGTGTGCTCCAGAAGCTAGAGGTAACTTGCAAAGTTCTGTTACGGAGTCCACAGCTGGCCTCCCACTCCAGTATAAAGACGTAAGATACAGACTTTACTTTTCACTCTGCTTTCAGCTGAAACAAATCAGATGAAAGGATCTCACAGAATGCCCTACAGAAGTAGTCTCTGAAACAGAGTCACATGTGAAAGGAGAGGACCAAATTATTTGGTTCCTTTTCTGCTCTCTGTGAGATTCTGATTTTTTGTGGATTCTCCTGAGCAATCCTGCTGGAGTGAGACACTAATCACTGATGTTAACACAGATGATTAGTGTCTTGGGCAAGAGAAGAGGAAGCAGGCACAGGCTATTTTCAGTGGAAGTTATTTCTCCAGGAGCATTAAAGCAATAGCTTTCAGATGGAACAATGCTATACATCAAAGATCAGGATTTGAGAACTGGTGTCTGACTAAATCAGTATCAGTGTTCATGGTTTCTAGACAGGACCCTAAATCTGTTCTAATGTTACTGCCTAAAGCACAGCCCTGGAAGGGTATCAGTGTGACCCTTGGAGAACAGTCAGTCTATGCTGCTGCTGCTGCTGGAAAGCATCTAGTCAGCCACAATGGCTAGATGTTTAAAAGGGCTGGATGATTTCATAGGCTGCCATATCTGCTGTAGGAAAGTCTTTGCTTTCCACTAATCCAGCATTTCATGGCTGAGGATCTCCTAGAACTTGATGAGCAATGCAAGCAGAGATTCAGCTACCCAGGGCAAGCAGGGAGGCTGGGGATCAGCCAGATGACCAGCAGACCTTGCATCTTCTGGTTTCCCATTTCCCCTATGTTAAAGAAATAACAATCCTATGTTAAAGGATATACATAGGACGCCCATGAAGCCAGCTCCCATGCACAGAAGTAAACACAAAGTGCCTGGGATGCCACCCATGTGCCAGAGCAGCAGGCAGCCCCAGCTCTGCCTCTTGACTGAACCTGCCCTTTACCTTGTGTGCCTATTGATTTCACCTTTCAGCATCAACATGTCCTTTTATACTGATGGGTCAACAGTGCTACTGGAATGTGGAATACATACTTTTGTCAGCTTCAGGGGGTTATTGCTGGCTGATATTGTGGCTTTACCAAAGTGAAAAGCACTGTCAGTGATGCTTGTGATAAAAGGATCAGGGAGCATTTCTGTGCACTCTTCTGCTCATACTCTTTCATGTGTGCAGAAGTTGATTGTTGATTCCCCAGAAACACCCTTGAAATAACACTTCCAGTGAGATAGTGCATTCTTGTCCTTGGGACATGTGATCCTGCTGGCACAGATCCTCCACACACTGGCCAGATTAAAACACTGGCATGGAAAGGTTGGTATCTTTCCCTATAAGAGAAACTAGCATTTTGTTCCATGTTTCTTAGCAGGTGATACCACTTCAAGCATTGTTCCTGTTTACAATAGTCTTTCTTTTATAGCCCTTTACACAGCCAGAAGCTACCCAAAAAAACCTGAAAGAACACATATAAAAAGGACCCTCAAGGTTAAAAAAAAAGAGTTCCCTCTGTTACAACCAAGTCTGCTTCTCCAGACAGTGTTGTGTCTTTATGGCAAAGGCACAGCCCCTTGAAGCACTCGCTAATGTAAAGAGTCACCTTGCTTTCTGCTCCCTGCTTTACACCTCCTTTTCATCTGCCCTGGAGATACTGCACAAAAATAAACCCAAGACATCTAANTTTTTTTTTTTTTTTTTGGTTAAACTGGTACATTAGAAAAAAAATAAAAGTAAGGCCAAACCTTGCTATTCACCCTCTCTGCACACACAGACTCTGCCTGCTGCTGCTGCTGCCCTATCCTGAGCAGCGTTAGGAGAACAGGTCACAAACAGTGAAACAGTGCTGTTCTCAGCATATGTTCTGCTCTGCCATAAGTAATCCACACACTCATGTTCTGATTTACTCTGGGGCCACTTACAACTTCCAGGACTGAAAAGCACATTCCTGCTTCTTTGGGAAATAAGCCAGGCTTTTGAGATAAACATATCTCCAGATAGGTTTTATTTCTATGCTGTTACTCATCTAACTCCAGGTCTCCTCAGGCTGGTTCAAGACAGAACAGACAGTGGTCTTCAAAGAGTGAAACCATGTCTGCACAAGGCTAATGAAAGCCTCCTACGCTGCCTGTGAGATCTCCCTGAACCTGAAATCCCCTAGCACAAAGTCCCCCATCTCTGCTGGGTAGCTGGAGAAGGTGCAATTGTATCCCTGGGCTGGAAGCAGGACAGACTAGAGAGGTCCCCAAAGGAAAATATGTGCCTCAAAGCTTGATCTAAACTAGGGAATAGGCCTTGCTTATCTCCTTGGGGTTGGACTAGATGATCTGCAGAGATCCCTTCCAACCCCTACCATTCAGTGATTCTTCTGCTGGTTTGCTCACCTATCCACTTCTAGGTAAGAAGGAAGATGTCAAAGCTGTTTTTCTGGCTTATCAGCTGAAATACTTTTGTATTTTAAAATCTGCTGAAAATACACAAGTCTTGGAGAGTCCCCAGCACTAAAATCTCTCAGCAACTACCACGGCAATGTGGAAAAACAAGTGGAAATAATACACAACCAGCAATTTTTACCAGCTCACACATTCTATGGTGCTCAAAAATATCCTACATTAATTCCCTCTCCATTTGCATTTTGGTTATGTGGGTTTTTTTTTCTTTTTTCTTTTTTTTTTTTAACAAGTCACTTTGGTCATTGTTAGTTTGAACAAAAACTGTACTCCCAGAGGAGAGCCTTTTCAACAATTTTCTGGGGACAAAGAAGAATAGAACATTGGAAATATGAATTTATAATGAAATTGGAAACAAAGGAACATTAGAACGGAGTTGCTGAATCAGATCAACCTTGTGCACTGCTCTGTCTCTAACAAAGCCTTAAATATAGCAAAGTGATAATACTGCTGTTCAGAAGTAGTTTGAGGGTTGACATCCAAATCCATAATTCCAGTCACCAAGAATTTCACAATCTTAATTTGAATGACGTTTTTCTTCTCTTTTTGCCAGTCTAGACAGCACAATGCATACAGTGAGTTAAATACAATGAATTCTCTCTTAAAACTAAATATTTTGTAAAATTGCTTTTTAATAATTTCTTTTCTCTCTTTCCATAAAGGCTACGCTATAAATAAACCCTGAAAGTTCACATTTAATCATTATTTCTAAAGGCTGGGCAAGAGGCAATTGAAGGGTTTACACAGAAAAAAAAAAAAAGAGAGGCACTGTGGAGCAGAAATAAAGGGATGCATTCATGGTTCCTAACCTTTTGTTAGAGTGTCAAAGCTGAGACAGATATAAGCCAGTAAACACTCTGCTTACCACAGACAGAGTTACCCTGCCCAGGACAGAAAGATCGCAGGCCCAGGGAACCAAGTCCTCCAAAGCCTAGCAGGATTTTAGAGCGAGCTGCCATTTTGCTGCTGGAAGGTCAGCAGTCATTCAAGTTCATTTGATGCTGGTGGCTGAAACCAGTAGTCATTCAAATTCATTTGGTACTGGTGGCTGAAACCTGCTATTCAGCATGATCTGGGACAAAGGCTAAGCTGAAGACACCAGGGTAGTCTCAACACATGGTAAACTCCCAGAGAAGCTCTTTTTGGATCGCAGAGAAAACATCTAGAGAAATCCTAATTTGACACAGCATATACAAGCTGGGTATTTCAATTGCTGGTCCTTCAATAACGGAAAGGAAAAGCTACTCTGTCATGCCAGAAGGCACCAGGAAAAGCATCTAGACCTGGGCATCAGGAACACACCAGAGGTGCTTAGAAGCTAGGTTCAGACTGGGAGACCAGGCTTCTCTGATTCCCTGCCCACTGGGCCCCTGCACAGGCTGCCTCAGCACACCTAGCATATGCCTGCACATCCCACAAAAGCAGCCCATCTCCCTTCAACTTACAGAAGGAGCCAAGGAAAATGAGTCCCCAAGTCTCAGTTTAAGTAGGCACTGAGGGACTCACATGGCTGAGTACTGCTGAAAATGAATGGGATGTATGTCCTTAACAGCATATGAAATGAGAACTCAGATTTAGGGACATCAGCTGTAGGTAAAGATATGAAGTATCAAAATCCCATTGAAATTAATGAGCTGGCTACTTCAGTTTACTTAGAATTTGGGCTTCTGCTTTAGTTAGGTGCTTTAGAAATAGCTTCTGAAGTTCAATGGATGAGGCTTCTGAGCACAAATGCAATTTCCCAACTTTTCCCCACTTACTCATTTTGATCACCCTTAGAAAAAGTTCAGGCTTTTACCTACTGTACTTACTAACAGTGAAAACCATCACACATCATCTGCAGCTCTGTTGTATCAACTCAGTGGCTGAACCCTTTTGGCCTGCACACACAAAATCACACGGCACAGCTCACCAAATTGGGGATGTTCCATGCTCCACCAACAGTGCACCAGGATCCCTGGACAGCATGAAAACTAAACGGGTATCCAAATGCAAATGAAGCAAGTTTTGCCTGTGAATGCTGCTGGTTTATGGCTTGCCCAGTGACAGCTGGTGGTTCTGTTGCATTCAGAATGAAATAGAATGGGTGAAAAGTAGCTTTGCTGTAAAACAGTTTTGGATCATAACTTGTAACTAATTCAGGAACCTCAGAACAAGCTGGAATGAGATTCATGACTTACTCTTTCTCTTCCCAAATGCACCTCATCTTAGTACTTGTGCAAAAGGAGAAAATTATATTAATTTCTATTGTGCCAATACAAGCCAAGTGACCAGACATTTCCATTCTTACAGCCAAGCATAGTGAGCAACCTGTACCACCAAACATGCTTCACGTGTTCCTGAGAGTGACACAAGTGTGTTCATGAAGGTCAGTCTCAATTTCTGAACCACAAACAGCTCTGAGCACAGGTTTCACCTTCATTACCCTGAACTCATTCAGGTCAGTCTCAACTCTCTGGTGGTTTTGTACGTTCTGCTGTCACTGACCCAGCACCACAGGAAAATAATAGAAAAGTCACCCTGTTCACAGTAGACAGAAATGTAGGAGCAGAAAGACAGGAACATTTTTCCCCACCAGAACTGTTCAGATGTGCAGAACTCAGCAGGTGTTCAAGTACCTTCAAAGAGACTGTCCTCACACTTCTGTGTCCTTATAACAGCTACAGTAAATAATGCCATACATAGTAAGTTTTATCCTTCGCAACGGTGAAGAGCTTTCTGCTCATCTCTATTCCACACATGATAGCTGAGACTAACAGATGATAACCAGCAGAAGTCTAGGCAGAGCTATATTTGGATTTGAGTGGAATAGATTTCTTGAAATGCTGATGTTTAAGGAACACTTTAAAACTTTTCTAAGGAGTGTAAGCAAGGCTGCCATCTCCTTACAGGCGTTTATTTAGAGACTGCTTACTCAAGAGCCTGGAGATGCAAAACTCATCTTATCTATGCTTAAGGGAGTTCCATGGATGTATTTATGTAACACAGCCCTAGCAGAACATTACTTTCTAGTGGTGTATGACTGCATGAAGAAAGCATGTGATGGACCATATACAATATTTTTCTAGTGGGTTTCCCCTCCCCCCACCTTTAAATTTGTTTGAATTATAGGGGCAGATCTTGGCAGCATGCACAAAGCCCAAATTCTGTAATTCAATTCTCTGTGGTATTCTTAATGGAACAAGCCAAGTTTTTAAAAGACATTATGGATAAATATTAGAGCTGAGCGAAAAATTTCACACCCAGGACCAAAGTGTGAAAAATTGGCTTTCATTCATTTAGTGAAAAGGTGGAAAAATTCACACAAGCTTGTGTTTTCCTTTTGGTCTGTTCCAACATATACTTCTGAGCTCTTTTCAAATCTCAGAGAGACGGAGTGTTTCTGTCTGTGTCTGTAAGTGAGACTACAGAGACAGAGGGAGAAGAGGATGGAAGGATGGAGGTCTAGCCAGCAGGACACTATCTCAGGGCTACAGCTCAGGTCTGTCCTTCAGGAGCTTTTTTAATCTTACTATCCATACACTCACACACAGAGCCCATCATCTCAGAGCAGTATCTCATTGTTCATGGAAGACTGTTCCAGCGGTGGAGGGAAATCAGGCAGGTAGGTTAGAAAAAGCCAAACAGTATACTACCTTAGAACACTCCATCTCAGTTGACAAAAGCCAACTGGATGTATCCCCAGTACTGAGACAAGGTAGTCTTCTGGTTCAAGCATTGAAATAGGATACTGTGTTGGTTTGAGGATAATTGGAATATTTTAATAAGAGAAATTAGATTATAGGCTGAGAAAGGAAAACATTGATGATGTCTACTCCCTACTCCACCCATAGGTTTGCTGACTGATAGAAAAGTAAGAACCCAAACATAGTTAAGACAGGGCTGCTCAGGTCTGAGCTCTGGGCTGTTGGTCTCTCCCTTTCCCTGCCTTCTAGCTGGATCTGTGTGACCCAACTAACCAGTTCCTGCTTCTAACCCTCACCCTGGCTGATCTTCCCTGGCATGTAAGGCAGATACTGGGATAAGATTGGGTGGCAGGGGGAAGGAGGTAAGGAATCCCTCCTGGGGACTCTGATCTCTGGGAGGGGTGCAGTGTTTCTGTATTACCTTTTTCAACTGTATATATCTGCAAACATCTGCAATATATTGTAAACACCTGCTTGTATATTGTGCAAAGCTGTAAATATAATTCTTCATTCATTAACTTCCAGCCAGCTGAGTCTAGTCTGGGTGATTTCAACAGTGTGTGGGGGACAGATAACTCCTGAACTACCACAGATCCATAATGTCTGCCACAGACTCCCCAAATAACCTGAGACATGCTATTTGCTCTTAATTTTCAGTTAGCTCCCTTTGAAACAGGTGGCACCTATTGTTGTCTCCCAGGTTTGGTTTGGCTTGTAGGCAGTGTTTGTAAACTCTCAAGTTGTCCATAGAGCCCTATACTCCACAACTCACTGAAGTACAGATCATTCAACCTGTCCTCTACCACACAAGCATGGTTTTTCACACCTTAGTGTCAGAGATAGCAAAAAATGGGAAGGAGCTTCCCATAATAGTAGAGACAAGAGCAGATAAGGGCATGACACCCCCTCTGCCTCCAGAGCACCTACTTTAACTCTGCCAGAGTGTCAGACAGGCTGTGGCCACTGTAGCTCAGTGCCACACAGAACTTGTGCTTCAGCGAGGCTGGCCAGCCGACAGACAAAGCCATAAGAGGAGCAGCAGTGGCAATGCAGCTGCTGTCAAGAGTGGCTAGCAATGATATTAATTACTTATTCCACAGACCAAATTTAGAATGGGATGAGGGTCAGCTATGATTGCCACATCATCTATCAGCTGGAAACTATGTTTGGGTCTAAGCTCCAGCCACATTGCTACTAAATATAGGTTGGTTTGTTGTTGATTTGACTCTGCACTCCCTTGAGTTGCCTTTGACCATCAAATAATTAAGCAGTTTGCTTTGTGAGGGCTCCGTTGCTGGCAGCTCTTAGCACTGAAAGCTGCCTGGATGCAAACGACAGCTTAGCAGGGGTTTCAGCTTACCCAGGCAACGGAAAGTGCCCAAGTGTTTAGCTCCTGTTTCAGCTTCACAGATTGCTGCCACTGGGTGCTGTGAATCAACAGTCTGTAGGCAACATCTAAGCAGTGCACACCAGAGCTGGGGCCTGGTTTAACCCTGCTTACCCTCAGCCATGGCTACCCTGACATAAGCCTGTGTAACTTAGACATGAAGCGTGTGCCACTTCACCATGTCTGTGTATGCAGATCCAAGATAGCTGCAATACAGACACTGCAAAGATGCAATCGCAGCAGAACAGACCTCTGCCCAGCTTGCTCACCATAGATTGCAGCCCACTCTGCCTCCTTACTGGTCCCATATGATGGATGGTAATGCCATGCCTGGCAGTTTCCTTACCAAAGAGACGTCTCCTTGACTGGACCAGGCACAACATCTCCCTCTCCCTTTTCTGAGGGAGATGTTCTGAGCGAGATGTTCTGAGGGAATAAGTTTGTTGACACACGGCATCACTGTCACAATAGGCTCAAAAAGTTTGTTCGTATAAACCACATGAAAATATATCCATTTAACCCACTTTTAAGGCTTGGAAATGTTGTGCTGCAGGCAACTCTAACAGAAAGCAAGCTCACCTGGGAGCAGAGCAGAGTCCTACCTTAGATCCCAACACAAGCACTGCACTACAATCAACTCCACTAGCCCTCTTCATGCTCATTGGTGCTGGAGTGAACTAAGCCTGCAAGCTCTGCTCCCCTGCATAACCTGGAAAAAGTTCTTTGGCTTCTCCAGCTCCCTTCTCACCTTCTGCTTGCAGTATCTGTCCTAATGCTTTTACCCTCACTTTCAGCAGTAAAACATTTAGGGCAGGCAGCACAGGTGCATGCTCCCACACTAACCTGTACAACAAAAGAAACCAGCTGGGCAGAAAGCAGGAGGAGCCACTTGGCCAATGGAGGGTAAAGCAGAGAAGCTGCAGAGCAAGCATCCACACAGGATATCCTGACGCTGGGCTGTGGACTTGACACAATATTTGGTTGAACTGCACTTCCTCCAAGGTGCAAAATTCAGATTTATTCAGCTGATCTCTTAATATTCACCCTGAACATTTGGCTCTGCTCATGTTTAGTCACCAAGCTCAAACTTTTATTTGTCATCTGGCAATAGACTAGGGTTCACTGGGGGGAGGGGATAGAAAAAGGGTGTTTTTTTCCTTTCCTTTTTTTTTCCTCTTTTTTTTTTTTTTTTTCCCCTGCTTTTTTTTGCATCTGTATTTGCTTTATGAGCTATGGCTAAGGCATCATTTACACATGGGGAACTGGATCAGGTTCTCTCAATTCTTTCCATATGTTCACTTATGCTGTCAAAACATTTTTCCAATCTAATTAATCTGCACAGGTCTCTCCATTTCCCCACTCAGTGGGTTTTAGCATTTTGGGGGTATCTAGCTGGGATTTTGTCATAAAAACAACTTCTTCCCACACTTTGCTTTAGGGTTATTCCACCAAAATATCCAAACTATTAGCAACATTTCACTCTTCTCCTTTTCCCCATTTCCAACACTATTTGAGAAGATTTTCCTTTCCCCCTTATCTTTCAAATAAAGTCTTTGCAATGCTTCAGTGTCTACCTGAGGTTAATGAGGGAAATCTCTGCTGTGAGTTTTGATTTGGGATTATTTTTTATCTAGTTAATCCAATGCATGGTTTCTTTAAAAACAAATAGTAAGTCTGTACCTCAGAACTAAGCTTACATTTTACCCAATCTGGACTGCATTTGGGAAATTACCCTGGACAGGGGCTCATTAAAAAAAAAAAACACAAAAACAACAAACAAACAAGCCAACAACCCCCAGAACAACATCAAAACAAGAGACCTTTAAAAAAAAACCCAATCTTACACTCTATAAACCAGCAGAAGGTTAAGATGTCAGAAAGGAGAGTAAAATTGCATGAAAATATGAAGAAAGCCTTTCCAGTGGCCTTACAGACATTCCATCTCCAGAAAAAAAACAAAACCAAAAACCCTGAAAACAGTAATTTTGTAGCTATCCAGTGTGTGGTTGGCAAAGAGCAGAATCTAGAAGAAATAAGAATTCTGTTAGGATGGGTTTGCATGGCTGTTTCTTCTTGTGTTCTCCAGAGAGGACAGTTGTCTATGGCAGAAGGCTGTTGATTTCCTTGCCAGGATTGCTACAGACAGGGAGTTAGCAAACTTTTCTAGCACACTGTTCCAGAAAGTATTTTTCTTTCCCCAGTTTTGTCAGTTCTAGCCTCTGAGTGAGAGCTGAAGAAAGGCACACTGATAAGCTGATGATACTGTCCTGCTTTGTTAAAAATGGGGCAGCCTCTCTTCTCTAGGTCTGAAAATTGGTGGTATCTGATCTTCTGCCACTAGAAGCTGCTGCTCTCTTGCTCTTCTGCCATTAAGACTGCCCTTCAAGGACAGTGCTGTTCCTAATAAAAACTTTAAATGCTGGATACAGATTGTTATGAATTTTCAGAAAGTTCCTGATTCCCTAAAAGCCTGGGAAGCCTGGTCTGGCTGATGGGATGGCCAAACTGTAGCCAAATATGCTCTAACAGCAGCGAGGGAGAGCTCAACCTGAGCTGTGAGATTCCTGCAGACGCAGAATCTGGAGAGATTTTCACAAGGAAAATGTAGTTGTCACATCAAAGTAGTTTTGCTCCCCTTGCTCCTAAAAAGCCTGGCTTATATTTCTTGGACATCATTTGGAATGGTAAATGCAGTTCTCAGCATCAAAGAGGAACCTCTCTACACACACAACCTCTCCGTGCATTGCAATTACATTTATTGCCTAGAAGGAGCTCTCAACACCAACTTAGACAAATTCAATGGGAAGAAACTGTCCTTGCTGGTTTACAGTGAAAACCACACTCATCACTGCTGCAGCTGTCAGGCCTGACATTTCCCTGTACAAACCCCAACCCAAGGGCTATTAATCCCCACCTGCCCCAGAGCCATACAAGAGCCTGTGATTACAGCAATATTGCATAACCTGATTAATGAGCAGATCTCAACCTGCCACCCAGCACTTGCCAGCAGGAGTTTTTAAAGGTATCTGAGGATTTTTTTTCCTAAGGAAGTCTTCTAAGAAAGCATTTGTATTCATCTCGCAAATAGATAAAGAGCACATTTTATAACTGACTCTGCCCAAAACAATGGCTGGGTCTGTCTGGAAATACACAAGCTAGATGTAAAAGTGCAGTTAGCATGTGAGTGAGTCATCACCAGTGATAGCAGAGCTTGACTGGCTCGGAGCCTGAGATCTAGTACAGCACTATCCTGCTCCAGGCTTGTCTTTAAAACTGATATCCTGCAAGAAGAGCACACTAGGCAGTCTCCATATTCTCATCTCCAACTTATGGCTAGGTAGGAGGACTGATGAGCCTTTTTATAACCTTGGAAAGGCAAAGAGCACCAAATCTCTCCAGAAGGATGCTCTCATAGCACCTAGCGAGTCACCACTTCTACGTTTACTCTGCTGTCCCATCCCATTGCTCATGTTTTAAGAAGCCTCCAGTGAACTGCACCTTGTGGCTCAAATTTCCAAGCCAACTTGCTCCTTCATGCACAATAATGAGACATTTCTAACTCACTGTTCCTGAAGCTCTTACATGAGAAAGCTCTTCCCAGCACAAGTGCTGGGACGGTGAGGAGGGCAGTCAGGTATACTGGTTCCTAAATTTTCATCTTGGGCAAGTCACAGAAGTCTTCTCAGAACTCTTCTCATGTATCCCATGGGATTCAGTAACACTACTAGATTAGTATCAAACACTTTGGAAGCAAATCTGGCCAATGTGGGACACAACTGAAGAAAAAACACTTTGTGCCTCATGATTCAGCTGATCCTAAGACATGAGCCAATTCCTGCTGCTGAGGATCTGTCCTTTTATTTAAAGACAGCAAGCTGAGAGATGAATAGCAGAGACTCAAATGGCTCATGGAGCTTTTCACTTGTAGGTCACCAATCAGAACCTCAGCGATGTCAGCGAGCATTTGCGAGTTATGGTGGTATGCAAGCTTTTTATAGCACCCTTCGCAACATGGATTTATTGGTTTCAAATTAATTTCTCTTGCATGCAGTTTTCACAACATGAAACCCTCCATTGTTGCAGCTTGGGCACTGTTAACCCTTTGCAAAGCTACATGAGCAACCACTACCACCACACAAATGGTTTGCCTTTTAAAATCAGACTTGAAGAAGCGTCCTCACTGTGAACTGAGCCTGAATGACCTCAGAGAGCCTTTCCTAGCTTTGGGTAGAGGCACAGACATGAAAGTCGTTGCACAGCTGCACATACTGTTCCTCACTCCTGCATAAATTGGGAAAGGCAGAGCCCAGCTCTACAGGCTTGTTCTTTACTCCCCACAGGGACTCTGCAGCCCTTGCTGGGGCTGCTCGTGGAGAAAGATTAAGTGTGTGTGCTGGCAGCACCACAGGCCTATTCTTTGCAGAAAGTACTTTCTGAAAGCAAAAAATAAAAAAACCAAACCCACAAAAAAACCCAAAAAACCCTACACACACAACAAAACAGAAGAAGCAAAAATGAACAACTATATCATTATCTAATGTGCTGAGATCTCAGCAGAGATAATTTCAAAGATCCATATTGTTTACAGCAGCTGATGAGTCTAACAAGTGCTGAAGCTGTGCTCTCGCCTAAAGTGCTAACATATTTACAGTTTTCAGTCCTGTCCTTAGCACTTATCTGTCATTTCAAGATGAATGCTCCTTTTGTACGGCCTCATTACTTGCACGAATCCTCCACTAGCTCAAAATCCCAGATTTGTTTCGCTTTTCCATTACTGGCAATTTTGTACTTTGGAAATTGCTTAATACAGCAAATCTTAAAAACAAGCAAACAAAAAAAAAAACAAAAACAAACCCCTTAGTTTTCATTCAAAGGTATGGCTTTGGCTGTGACAAGTCTGGAATGGAGGTAGGGAAATTATATTGATTTTATCTGAATAAAGTCTTAATTTTACTGCACAGCTTTTCTAAATGCTCTTACCTGTTGTTCTCTTCCAGATTGGTTATTTGTGTTAGAATAATTTGAGAAGATCTGTATAAAATCATAAAGCAGTTTTGTTTGGAAGAGATCTTTAAGGTCATCCAGTCCAACTGTTAACCCAGCACTGACAAGTCCACCTCTAAACCATGTGCCTCAGCACCACATCTACACAGTTTTTAAACTCCTCCAGGGATGTTTGCTCCACAGCTTCCCTGAGCAGCCTGTTCCAGGGCTTGACAACACTTTTGGCGAACTATTTTCTAATGTCCAACCTAAATCTCCCCAGTGCAATTTTGAGGCCATTTCCTCTTGTCCTATTGCTTGTTACCTGGGAGAAGACTCTGGCCCCCACTCCTTTCAGGGAGTGAGCATCCTTTTCTCCAGGCTAATCAATCCCAGTTCCCTCAGCTGTTCCTCAAAAGACTCATGCTCAGACCCTTCACCAGCTTTGTCGTCCCTTCTTTGGACATGCTCCAGCACCAAAGTGACAGGAGTGCAAATCGGACAGGATCAGTACCATATCTAGCTGAACGGCTTGATAAGAAGCTGCTTTCTCCTGCTCAAAGTTTTTTCCTATACAGTATGTCAAAAACTTGGTAGGATCTCATCCTGCCCTCTCCTCCTCCAGCAAACAGTAGGACCATGTGCAAGTGAAAAGCTGCCAGTCATTTCATTTGCACAGGACTGGAAGGAATGCAGGCCATTCTACAATTCAGTAACCTAATTTAGCCAAATACAACCCAGACATATAAGGAAGGGATACAGTTCTGACAAGGAGGTCTTATCCTGCTGACTGGTTCCCATTACATTCATTGAGCTACTGACCTGTTACAAACCACTTTCAGATGCAAATCAAGAAACATTCAGCAGAGCAAGATGCATCTGTTGGTTTTGCTAATTCTGACCCCACTGCAGACAAAAAGGATAGCAGCTGATTTTCAGAAATTTCCAACTTCTTCACTTGTCTGAAGACTACTGAAGTATCTTCAACTGAAGTTCAGAAGGCTTCATACTTGAGAAAGAAGAGCACCCAGTCTCCATTATGTGTTAGATGCAGCACTAGATGCCTAAACCTGCAAGCTTGTGAAGGAAAATGCTGGTCCTAATTGAACTTTTTTTGTTCCTAAGGAATTGCCAATACAAACCCTGGGTGATGTTGTGCTTTCAAGGATGTGGTCTCCCATTCCTGCCCAAATATTTTCTGAAAACAAGAATTCTGCCTATGAAGTGCATTTCATTGCAAATGTCTAACAGAATCTGTAAAAGTAACGAATGCTGTGAATATTAAAAATGGGTACAGGCTTCAGAGCTGCAGTCATGGCATCCTGCTTCAGCCATCTCTCATCTGACATACACAGCAATGAAAATGACCACACATAACAAACCAGTTGCAGTTCTAAAGGATGATTTTGTTTTCCCACTGAGAAGTCAAAATATGTTCCAATTATGTACAACTGAGTCGTCACTCTATTGACTTTTCCATTCTTTCTCATTTTAACCATGGTACCTCTTTTTTTGCACTTTTCATTCTATCACCTTTACTGTAACTCTGAGATACACAAACATCCCTAATCGTGCTTCACAAACTAGCTGGATGAAGGACAAATGTGAACATCTTACCCAAAGTCATAGCGGCAAGGCTGGGACTAAACCCCATGTGCTCTGACTCTCAAGTCAGGCAACATAGATTAAATTATCATTGAAAAATTCTGCTTTTATTTATACTGAGGCAAACTCAGAAGAGCGTGGGATTAGAGTAGTTTATGTTGGATTTGAACTAGTACTGCTGATGACAGTGTCACCCAGTCCACAGATTGCCTCCCATTACCGGCCTGCTAATAAGAGCTATGTTGGCAAATACAGCTTCTTTTTACTCCATCACTAAGAAATGCTACACTACAATTTATGTGGCATTTGTTTGATCTGTAAAGCCAGGCAATTCAGCTCTTATCTCAAGGACATTAAACAAGCCTGCTGATTTGAGGTGTTTAACATTTCTTTATATTCCTGTCTGTTCATACTTGAGGAGCTACAATAGGAACAGGGATGCTGATAAACAAAGCAAAGCCCTGCTCCCTTAACCCTTCCTGCTAACGCTGGAGGAAACACACAGCACATGTGAGTAGATGATATACCAAAACCTCTCCAACCCCAAGTCCCCTTGCTGTGCTGCAGATAGAAGATAAGATCTCTCCATTAGACATCTTCTTGCTTTCTGTAGTCACAGCCAACAAGAACAACAAACATCATGCCTGGGAGAAATTGGGAAAGTTACAAAACACAGTAAAAACTGTGCCTGGGAGGACAATGAAGCAGAGAAGTCCAAAGGCAGTTAAATGGAATGCTGGTGTGAAACAGCTTCTGTGTAATTAGCCACTAGAGGGAACAAGAGTCATGCTGCTTAATTAAGGTGCAGCCACTGTCAGCTGTGGGTGCTGAGAGTAGCCTTGCCCAGGGATGATGCCCGCGGTCTTTGAGCTCTGGGGTGGGACAATGCTTTGCTAACTTTTGTGTTTCACCTTGTCCTTTCAGGCCTTGGGACAAGCAGTGAAGAAGACTTGAAAAACTCATACTCCTTAATTGCTTTTTGCACCTGAAGTTTGGTTAAAGTCTTTAAACAACAATCCTGGAAGCAGAAGAGAGAGGATGAAAGAAGGGAGTGGGTCAACGAAAGAAAAGTGGCTAAAAAGGCAAAGCTGTATTGTGCAGACAGTGTACACTTTGATGTTGGCTCTTCTACAATAGAAGGGAAGAAAAATGACATGGGGCTTGTTTGCAAAGTGTGTGAGAAACATGGAGCAATGTTTTGCTGGCATTGTTAGAATGAGGTAGTGGTTGGGAGGGATGGTAAGAAGACTGACTCCCCACTCATGCCTCCTGACCTTCATGACTGAAGCCATATGAGAAAAATGAACAGTGCAAAAAGTAAAAGCCCCTCTCCAGCCACTTCTCTGGTGCTGCTGGGGACACAGAGCTATTCAGCAGCATGGCTAGGACAGAATCACAGACAAACAATCTTTTCTATTGCCATAAAAATGACAAATAAGTCATAGTTACAGCCTGTAAACACAAGACTCAGCTTAAATGGAGTTCTAAGTGGTGCACTGTAACTGGATGCAGAATCCTACTCCTATTAGAGCCTGCTCAGCCTAAAGAGTATCAGATGTTACTTGGGCCTTAGAAGGCCCGAGACATAAACCGTGTGTGCAAGAAAAGAAGAAGTCAAATGACTCATGACAGAGTTTGTTTTAAAATAAATTACTTCTTCTGACTCTTTTCTTTGAGAGACTTTGCATTTTCAGATCTTGAACAACCAACGTAGGCAGCTGGCTTCCTAGCCAATGTTCTTCATTTCGTGTATGAAACACTGGCATTCACCAACTCCTATTCCTTTGGCTAGGGGAGGACAGTTTATTTTAGCACTGTGATCAGTGCCATGAAAAATCTTCCCTCTTCCAGTCCAAGAAGACTGGCATAGCCCAGTCACTGCTGTGTGGCCATGCTGTACCCAGAAAACAGAGGATATGCCACAACACTTTCTGGAGGTCCTACAAGCCTTAAGAGTGGAGCTGAGCACTCAGCACCAAATGAGCATAAACCATCCCTTCCTCTTAGGTTTTTATTATGTGAGGACCTAGGCAAAGGACTGAGATAGAGAAAGAGAGAGAGAGGAAGAGAGAGCAAAAAGAGGAAGGCAAGAGATCAATAGATGAGAAAAGTAAAAAAACCCAACACCTTAAATAAAAGAGAAGCACAAATAGAAACAGGCAAGAATACATGAGGAAAGAATAAACAATATCAAAGTGGGAGAAGGAGATGGTGAAGATATTGGGGATTTAGTGCCAAAAAAACCAACAGCCCCATTCTCCACCACACCTATCTTTCTTCTTGTGTTTCTTTTTATTTTCTTTCCATGCCTTGTCCTCCTCTCATATCAGTGAAATGTCCATGTCCAGAAAGCCACTACTTTGGCATTTTGTATCCTCTGGCAAATATGCAATTTTATTTTATTTTTTTATCATTTGGGAAATATTCAGTATTTCCACAGGGGCAAAGTTATACAAAGCAAATGAAAAAGAACTCTTGCTTAGTCTCCCTTCCATGCAATACAAGAATCATCCCTTAGATGGGACTGTTGCAAAATTAAACAACCTTACAGCCACAACAAGTAAATAGTGAGTAATGTGCTTGTATATACAAAGCTTTTATACCAAGCAGTCAAAGAAAGTGAGGACAGCTCATCACAAAAAGACCCCATTTATCAGAAGGGCTTCAAACAGCTTAGCATCTTTAGGGCCATTACTCATCTCTTTCACCTAAGCTAAGTGCCAGCTTCCAACCTAGAGGATAACACACAACCAATTCATCTGCTGCACTGCTTCTCTCAGCCTAGTCTAAACACAGAGGATTCAATACCTAAACTAAAAGTTAACAGGAATCACTCATATCACGAGAACAGATAGGGAAACACTAATCTGGGAAAATTAGGCAAAAATCAAGTCTTAGCAGAGATTCTGAAAGCAAAGGGACCTGGCACAGGGCTACTAGACTCAGCCATAATTTGCTGCATATATCCAAGATGTTTCCTGTTGTTAGCTACCAGGCTGAGCAATGAAGGGACCTTCCAAATGTGATGCTATCATCCTTCACCTTGCGGTTTTGTCAGAGAGAGTTTGGAGCTAGGTGATGACACCGCACTCCCCGCATTTTCTTGTTGTGCAAAGATCTTGAGAGGACAAAAATATTGCTTAGAAGTTGATTTATTTTACAAAGTGTTTGTAACCACCACCCCTACCACCTTTCCCCCCTTCCCCAATCTTATCTCACCACCTGTTGATGCTGCAGTTAAGCGGAGGTAGATTGGCCAGGGGGGTTAGTAGTAGGAAAGAAATTAGTAGAATTACTGAGAATTGGCTACCAAGGCCGAGAGACAAAGGAGCCATGCAAGAGAAGCAGCCACAGCCCAGCAAGGTCTGAAACCATCTGTGTTATCTATGTTTTGGTTACACTTTTAAAACAATTATTTTTTCTTTCTCAGTAAAGTTCTGGGTGAAGTGACATACTGTGTTTTCTCCTCTCAGCCAATAGTCTAATTTCTCACTCAGATTCTCCAATTAGTTCAAACCAGCACAGTTAGACATCTAACCACTCCTCAAGGAGTGCATTGTCCTATCACTTTGTAGCTCAACAAAATAACATACTCCCATCAGAGCATCCAAATCCTCATTCCTCCCTATAATTTCTACCCAGTTTATCTAGAAGAAAAAAAACCAAACTAACTTACAGCAGGTGCTCACACAACCATGGGGCAAAATGTAGCACAATTTATGTACTCAAAATTAGTGATGATCAGGAGAACGCAGCCCTGTGTGGCACACCACACATTAAATACATCACCTATAAATTCTTCTCAGTTGCAAAGTGCACTTGTGAAAGACAACAATCCCACTCACTTCTGCTGCTTACACACACTTAAAGGCACAGCACGATAGAGGCACAGTGGTTCTCCTTGTTTGTGGTGTTCCAGAGTTTTTTAAAACCTCATCTGGAGGAGTATCTTTGTGCAAAAGTGTGCTACTTCTGCTTTTCTGTGCCCACTTAGTGGTTAGCTTTTTCTGCCTGTGTTTCCCTCAGAAGTGACAACTATGGTGTTGCTAATCATTACATGGACACTTGTTCAATAAAAATAAAACTAAAGCCATGAAGCAGTTTCATACGGATTCTCTCTACAGGTCACTGTCACATTTCTGCTGTCAAGCTGTGCCTCAGAAATATTTGAGCATAGTGGGTGCAAAAAGTTGCTTCAAAACAAGGAAGAAGAAGGTTAAAAATGGTTGTTATATGTATATATGTAAGAAATAATGGAAGTGAGAATCTGTGACTTAGCTGAACAAAATAAGGAAGTGGATTCCAATTCTTCGGGTGAGGAAAATCACAGAATGGCTTAGGTTGGAAGGGACCTTAGAGATCATCTACTCCAATCTGCCTGCTGTGGGCAGAGATGCTTCTCAAACCAATATGCTAATGAAACAACTGCTTCTATTGCTAATAAAACTAATAAAGGTTACAGAACCTCTTCTTTGCCATTTCAGATCCATGATTAAATGAAAGGGAATAAAGAAAAATGTCTTTGCTGCTAACCATAATAATATGAAATGTACTGGAAATGCCTAGATAGTAAATAGAGCACTGTTAAACTAGACAGGACCAATTTTGAGAGACAAACCCCTCCAAACATCTTTAGGAGAAAGGATGACATAGTACTTGGAAGTTATAAAACTTCTTCCAACAAAGGATGGGGGGGGGGGAAGTATGTTCTATTGATACAAACTGCTGGCATCAAATCCCACAACTAAGTGATCCTAAAGTCCTTCAAAAAGTGTATTGTGAAAAACCCTCAAGCATTTCAGACAGCTACTGCTGTGTCTCTGCAGCTTGTGCTTTGCCACAGAACAGCCTGATCCCCTGCACTGACACAGCAAGAGTGCAAATCCCAGATGGAAAATTAATCTCACAATGCAGCCAGATTGAATTTCCAATTCTCCAGTGCATAACTTGAAGGTTGTTCTGCTCAGCTACTGATGAGGTGAGGGCAGAGAGACCTTAACTTGTTTGACATCCTGAACATCATTTAAACAAGGCATGCTCTGAAAAGGACCTTACTAGCTACAGACAGTCACGAAGGATTCATGGTACCCTCCTTTGTACTCATCTTTCCTATAAAATATTGCCATCACATTTTTCCCTGCTTAAAAGGCCTGGCCAGAAGGGGAGTCCAAGGTCCAAATGACTTCAGCCACATCTCTGAGTATGTGGATAAAAATCTGTCCTTAAAATAGAAAGGAGATGGATTGCAGTGCACTTGAAAGAAAGTATCTATCTACATTTAAGACACATTTATGGTTTCTTCATATTTATAGTTTTGCTCAAGAAAAGACAGAGCCAGACAGCTGTAAAAACTCTAAGGTTGTGACATTATTAAACTTTTTCTTCAAGCTGATCTTAGTCTCAGTCCGTTTGACAAAAAAGAAAGTATCAACTAATTGTACATCTCCCTACACAAACTCCACCATGGTCATTTCATGGTTTGTTACACAGATATTCAGCAGCAGAACATGACCTATTCTAGTCAGCATATTTGCTCCTGTTTGCCAGGTTTTGGGCTTACTGACAGATGAGAAGGATACCATTGGTTTAGTAAGAGTCTCAACTTCTGCAGATTAACAAAGCACTACATCTTATTCCTTGCCCACATCTGCTGTTTTGAGTCCATTAGAAGCTAGAAGACAGGGCAATATATGTGTTGAGCTGACGGAAGAGTTTACATCCAGGGGGTTGCTTCTGATACAGTGATCGGTGTGTGTGTGTGTGTGTGTGTGCACCTGGGTGAAGTCAGTGTGCCTGCTACACCTTCAGCACAAAACCAGAGGATTAAACAGATTTCTTTAGTCATTCAAGCATTTTCCCCTTTTCAGTCTATCCTCATAAATGTGAAAAGTAATCAAGTCTTATTCTCTACTCTCAGACAGAATTCACAAACAGTTAAGTTACACTGATATCCCAATACACATCAACTGATCTCCTTCCACTGAAGCCCAAATGAAAGGCCATGTTTCCTTTCATTTTGTTAGTGTGGGTAATCATTAAAACACCTACTTTAGAAGGAAAAATAATAGAGCCTCCTCTATAACTACTGGATTTCTGAGACTGTTGCTTCCAGCATTAGGATTTCTGTGCCAAACACCCAGCTAAAGGCAATGGGTAGTTCTGTTCTGACTTACTGTGGTTGCCTTTTCTTGCCATGAAAAGGTTACTGAGAAATTCCAAAGCTGAAGATTGGTGAACTGGATGACATTTAAAATGGAGCATGCTGTTTCCACAAAGTGACAGCACTTAAGGAAAGATGCTGCCTTTGTATTCTATTACCTAAAGCATCCACAACTTGTTTCTGAACTGGTAATAATCTGGAACAATAGGGAGGGCTCTAACAGCCTTTATCATTTCAAGATGTGTCATCTACCAGCGAGCTGTGTGTGTCAGATTGCTGTTTGGGCTCTGGTCCAGTAAAGTACTTCAGCACATGGGCAGCCCTGCTTATCTTCAACTGAGCTTCTTGCCTGCTTGAAAGTTAGATAATATACCCAAGTGCTTGATTGGATCAGGGCACGCCTCTGAAATCCTGGAGCAATGCTGATTTACATTAACTGACAATCCTGCATTAGGATTATGGACTAAAATAATCTGTCATTTCAGTAGCTATATGACCTGCTACAACAAACGTAGACATTTTCTTAGACAAGTTTTCACCTGTAATAATTTCAAGTGATATAAACCGACCACAAATCATGTGATGTGACAATGAATCAAACACTGCTCTACAGCATGTACTGATCTGGTAATACAGCAAGTGTAAGGCAGCATATAGCATTAGACACTGCACTCCACCAAGAACATTTAATGGCAACAGAGTTATTTCTCTCCACTCCAATATAAAAGGCAGCCAGCAGGATTATATCAAATGAAGGCGGTTCTGCTTCTCGTAAAAGGACCTTGGGGACTACCAAGGAGATTTGTGTATCTGCACTTCAGCAGCATAGCAATGTGGAAATGTTAAAGTTAGTAAAGCAAACAGTCCTCAAATGAGAAGGGCAACAGATGTCAAGTAGTATCACATGTCGGTAAACAGCAACAAGGCAGAGGGTACTTTTCTTAGCACTTTTGTGAAAGCATCGTGCTATCAGCTACAGCCACATCTCAGCTGTTTGACCCTCTAAGTGGTGGGGCTTGTATGTGTGACTAAACTCCCACCAAGAAAGGATTTCCAATCATTTGGAAATACTGTCCACTGAAGTCAGCTGAAAGAAAGAAAAAATGCTTCTGTTTATTTATTGTGGCTTGAAAAGTGAAAAAAAAAATTATATATATTTAAAAAAAAATAGTCACACTCTCAAACTTCTTGAAAGCTCATTCTGTGCTTGGCAGAGACAGACAAGCATTTGTAGTTCTCAGATTTAATACAGAAGGATCATCCTTAGGGCAAAATAGAAGTTGTGATTCATCTGCCTTTTACCCTTACTGCAAAGACTTCTGACAGTGAGACCAAAATATGCTAACTAAAAAGGCACTCTTTGTACCATAAACTCTAGGCCACAAGGAACTGGACAGTGTCCATCAAATCACTGCCTTGTAATTTTTCTCTCTCATCTATATTTCTCTGTTGATTTCTGGTAAGAAGGCAGCTGACTCTATACAAAAGCCAGAGTCATTGCCAGTATCTTGGTGGTTTCATGCTTGCTATATTCAATCTAACTTTGTTACTCAAGAAAAAAATCAATCAAACTTTCAATTAGGCAAAGATGTATTTCAGTGTCAAATCACCAAGGAAAGAGGTGAAGGGAAAGACTTCTACTACCTAGTTACTGCTTTGAATCCAAACCTGGTTAGTTAAAAATATACTCCATAGCCAGTGAACCACTTAGCTGCTTATGTGGAAAACAGCTTGGTTCTAAGCACGCTGAAGAGTCCATATCATGAACTGGCTTGGATGTGTCCTGTCAATTGAGACTGATCATAAACCATATAGGAAGGAATTTGTAAAAGATCACTTAGTTGAAGAAGCTATACCCAGCCAGTACACTGCTCAGAAAAACTAGAGTTGTCACCTAGCTCTGCCCAAGGATGGTCTCCACTAAACCTTGTGCTCCAGTTCTGCATGTGACTTATGAGGAAAAGCTGAGAGGCCTGGGGCTCTTTAGTCTGGAGAGGAGAAGACTGAGAGAGGATCTAATAAATGTATGTAAATATATGTGGCCTGGATGTCAAGGAAGGGACACCCTCTGCTCACTTGTGCCCTGTGATAGAACAAGGGGCAATGGACGTAAAATATAGCACAGGAAGTTCCATCTCAACATGAGCAGGAACTTCCTTCCTGTGAGGGTCAGAGAGGACTGGTTTGAGGCTAATTGAAATACTTTAATAAGAGAAAATAGATTATAGGCTGAGAGAAGAAAACATTGGTGATGTCTACTTCGCTCATAGGTTTACCAACAGATACAAAAGTAAAAACACAAACACAGATAAGACAGAGCTGCTCAGGTCTGTTGGCTTCTCCCTCTCCTTGCCTTCCAGCTCATTCTGTATAACCAAACTAATCAGTTCCAGCTTCTAACCTCCCTGGCTGATTCTCCCTGTTTACCTGGCATATAAGACAGATTCTGTGATAAGATTGGGTAGGGGGAAAAGGTGGAAGGGTGGTTGGGAGCCCCTGTTGGGGACTCTGATCTCTGGGAGGAGTGTGGTGTCTCTGTATTACCTTTTTACTGTATATAGCTGTAAATATCTGTATATATTGCTGAGCTGTAAATATAAAACTTCATTCATTAACTTGCAGCTGGCAGAGTCTAGTCTGGGTGATTTCAAAAGTGTCATGGGGGTAGGGCCCAAACCACCACAGCTCCCCAGAGAGGTTGTGGAGTCTCCTTCTCTGGAGACAAAACTGTAAGACCTGTCTGGATGTGTTCCTGTGCAACCTGCACTAGACTGCACTAGTCCTGCACTGGCAAGAGGGTTGGACTTAAAGATCTCCAGAGGCCCATTCCAACCCCTAACACCCTGTGATGCTGTGGAGATTCTGAAGAAAAGGCAGGCATGCTGACAGCACATTAACACATTTCTTGCGCACAGTGCCTGAGAACAAGCATCTCCTCCCTCTCCTGTTCCACAATCTTCTGATTAAGGGAACAGGAGAAAAATCAAAACAAAACAAAAAAAAACCCCACATCCCAGAACAGGAGAAAGGCCTTTACTAAAAGGTGCATTAAGTGAGTAAGGCAAGCCAAAGAAATGAATAATTTGCTGCTCTCCTTCAATATTATGTTTACACAAGTTGATTATAGCACTTAATTACTAATTCACCCTGCTCAAAAACAAGACTGCTTTAAATTTTTAATGAGATGAGGGAAGGCAACATTCCCTAACTCAACAGAGAGAATTTTATTTCCTCTTTTGATTTCCCAAGTTATTACCATTTCTAAGGAAAAAAACCTGTCCCCTCCCTGATCGTTTACTCAGTTCTTGCTCTTGAAAATATGGAAATCAGCAAGCCACTGGTATTAATTTCAGTCCATGACCTGACAGGTAACACTTTGGAAAAGGAATAGAGGATCAGATCATCAACAGAAGCATATCCATTGAAATAAGTGGAACAAAATTACACAAGAGACTGATACAGAAATGGAAATAGCCTAAAATCCCTCCAGTTCAGTCAGCAGAAATGTCAAGTATGACCTGGTACTACTTATGAAGTGCTGCCTATTTACAACTGCCAGTTGGTCCAGTACCAAGACTGTGGACTAACTGTTGCACTGAAGACCTTCTTTACATTTGTGACAGCCTGTAATATTGTCATTGTAAAGAGATGAATACACTGCATCTTACATCTTCCTCCTGGTTGATCTTTATAAGCTGGTGCTATGTGGGGTTTGTTATTTGATTTTATCCTTTGTTACACAACCCAACAACTTCCTTACATGAATGAGAGGGGATGTCAATTAAATCAAGCATAACCAAGCAGTGCACAAACAAAACTCTCTGAGTTCCTTTCATAGGGAACTGTAAGTGAATCATTTCCGCTGCACCCTCACAGCTTCAACCCCCTCTCTGTAATATATCTCACTTGCACTTATGGACTCTCTGCCTGTTATCTTGAAGGTGAGCCAGGTGACCAGCTCCTAGGGCTGCTTCCAGGGATGCAAACTATACCTATGTACCTATGAGGTACTTCACTTGCTCAGCTGCTAAATAATTCAGTAAATCCACATTAAGTAATTAACTAACACCTCATCCTATAAGATCCAGCTAATCTTTATTTACCTCCAATCCACTTTATAAAAACAATGAAAAAAGTTTTTCCATAGATTATTGCAGGACATGCCACCTACTTTCATGCAACAAAAACTAACGAAGAAAAGACTATGCCCCCCTCAAATTCAGCTTTGGACTCCAGCAAAATCTTATAGACTCCAATTTACACCTCAGTGGTTTACACCAAAAATTACTAGAGAAAGCTACCAGTCCAATGGATTAGGGTAAATCGTACAAATTTCAAAGTTTCTTCTCTTCCATATTGGCCACTAACAATAACCCCCAACAAAATAGCAAATTCAAAATAAACCAGGTAATCTGGTTTTATACACGTAATTTTATTAATTGCTTTAATATGCAATTAAGGACTAGTCAGTGGGCTGCAAGATTTTATAAGGCAATAATTCTGCTCCCTGGTGTACAGCTTTGTCCCAAAGAGTAAGTTATTAAAAAAAAATAAAAAAAAAAAATCTGGATGGCTGCCAAATCAAACAGCACCTTCTTCCCATTTTCAATTACACACAAGCGGGGCAGAGTAACGAGGATATACTGGAAACTTTGACATTTATTTATTGAACATTTTTACTGAGAAGGAATTGCTGGCTTGCTAAACCGGAAACTGTATTTTTACTACAGAAACAATTGCATAGAAAAGCAGGATCCTGCTGCTCAGCATGAAAGGAATGGCTAGAACCAATACACTGCCCTATCTAAACCAGTAAGGTTTATTTCATTCAATGCAGAAGATATTACCAAAATCTCAAACCTGAACACACTGTGCCTACTTCTAAATTCTTTATGTCCCACAACGCTGTCCTCTGCCACCCAGCCAGGCACTGTGACAGCTCACAGGAACAACAATCAAGACACAGCAAAACCACTAAAAGGAGAAGGCAAATAAATTAAAAGGCAACTCAGATTTCAAACAGAAAATTCAGGAGATTTTTCTCCCCCAGATAACCAAAAGCTGAAATGGGGAAGAACTCACCACCCTGCTTTTCTTTTTGGATAGGCCAATTGTTTTAATTCAGTTTCACCACAGAGGAGAAAAATGCAGGGAGAATAAATGAAGGGAAATAGGGAAGTCAACATTCTTTGAAGCAACAACATATGGTGACCAGGCACGAGAGATGGAGGTTATAAATCTTTCCTTGATAGAATTACCTAAAGATGAAATGGCAGCTTCAAGGAGCTCAAGCTTTTAAAACCACAGTAGAATGGAGCAAATTAACCTGCATTCTTACAAATTTTGCAGTAAGCTTCATTTCCAATGCTTCTTTGTAAAGGGTCAGCATCCTGAGACTTGGTCATCAGAAAGCATGAAAATCTTTACTCCATAAATCACTCAAAAATAAATAGAAATATATTAAAATTAAGAATTAGAACAAAAATGCTGCATCCTGCAAATAGTCACTGCTGTAGTATAGAAAGAGAAAACAGTCAGGAGGTATGCTGGTACTTGTTTCTTTGTGAGAAAAAAATTACTCAGGGTTACCAAAAGATAGAAGAACAGTTCCAGCTACTAGAACCAACTGCCCAAGAAAGTGAGAGGTGAAAATCCTCTTATGAACTCCACTGACTGGGTCCATTGTGCAGTGGTGTGTAGGTAACTAAGCTGGAAAATCCATCCTCCCATGAGCCTCTAAAGCAGACAACTCCCCATTTCCAAATCCCAGTGATGGAATGTCACAGGACTAAGCATCAGGATAGTATAGGAGTATAAGGGTAACAGCAACTACCACATGCTTAACCCCTAAGGAAATACCATCCATTTCCAATGTGTTTCTTAACTGTTAAGCTAAATAAAGCCTAACTAATTACTATATAAGGTTACCATGCAGCTGGATCTTCCCCAGCAGACCCATCTTTTCCTTCCTCTGTTGAAAAGTGATGCCCTGGTAGATTTTGAGGACATTGGCTGTGTCCCCAGATTTTTAAGTGAAAAGCAAACTGCCAGAGCAGTGACACTGAGGTAGCTGCCCCATGCCCAAGCCCCTGCACTGGCACAGGGGAGCTCCAACACATAATGCACGTTACGTCCCTGCAGCATGCAGACACAGCAATAGCCCTGGGTGTGCAGGCTCCCCAGCTCCTGAAGCTTCCCTCCCTGTGCACACAGTATACAGCACACTTGCATATACTTCCACTTCCCTGGCAGCAGTACTGCTATTGCTTATGACTAGCAGGTGCTGTCTATCTGTTCAGCAGCCAGCCCTTTTTGTGAGCAGACCCTGTTAAAGCCAGACTAAGCACCTTTGGGTGCTATTTCTAAGCTGTCCTAAAGATGTTTGAGTTTTAGAAAATGGAGCACAGCCAAGCCCTGAAAACCAGATAGTTTTTAAGTGTTTTGATTTTGACATTGACTAGAAATGTCCAAAAACTCATTCTGAGAAATGTGACCAGTCATTGGGACGAACACAGTAAAAATTCCCCTTCAAACAACCATAGACAAGGAAAGAGGTTATTAGTAAAAAAACCCACAATTTTCTCCTTTATTATTAGACTGAACAAACAAAGAGCTTTGGAAAGCGCAATGATCAAGCATGAACCATCTATTACAGGGCAAGTAATAACCTCTATTATTTGCAAAGACTACAATGATGCTGAATGTTTGCAGCAGCACCTCTAAGAAAGGTTTGTTTCAAAAGATGTATGAGGGAAAAAAGATGTAAGAGAAGGCAGCTAAGCTGCAATGTCAGATATACATTTACGGAGACAGACAAAAAGTTGGGGTTGTTCATTCTGGAGGGGAGAAGGCTCTGAGGAGACCTTATTGAGGCCTTCCAGTATCTGAAGGGGGCCTACAAGAAAGCTGCTGAGGGACTTTTTAGGATGTTGGGTAGTGATAGGACTACGGGGAATGGAGCAAAACTAGAAGTGGGTAGAGTCAGATTGGATGTTAAGAAGATGTTCTTCACCACGAGGGTGGTGAGACACTGGAACAGGGTGCCCAGGGAGGTGATGGAAGCCTCCTCTCTGGATGTTTTTATGGCTAGGCTGGATGTGGCTCCTCGCAACCTGATCTAGTGTGAGGCATCTCTGTCCACAGCAGGGGAGTTGGAACTAGATGTTCCTTAAGGTTCTTTCTGTCCCTGACAAGTCTATGATTCTATGCCTCCCTGTTCCTAAAAATACATTATTTTTTTTTTTCAGTTTCTGGTTTTAAAATATTTTTACATAACATAACATTGCTGCATGATATTGCCATAGGTGCACCTCTTAAACAAGAAGCTTCTGAACACACACGAAGCCAAAACACTTAGCGGGTGGTTTCCTCACGCTGCAGAGATGTTGTGGCATCCTGGATAGGATTCAAGGCCTCACCTGGCTCCCACTCATCACCACAGGCAGTACGATGGAATGAAACATTCTGCAAATGCCCATTGGGAAGTATAATAGCAGCAGCTTCCCCTTTTCAGTTTCAGAGAGATCCCGGGGAAGGCCATGGGCTTGACCTGTAACTGAGTAAAACAAAAGGAGACTCTCCTGCTGACTGGAACCAGACCTTACACAAACAGCTGCTGAAGCGCTGACAAAAGCAGAGGTTGTGGTTAGGAAAGCAGACTCTTTATGCAGTGCTGAGGCACTGGGCTGCAATTTCTCTTTACTCTTTTTCTTTACGTCATAGAATGGCTTAGGTTGGAAGGGGCCTCAAGAATCATCTACTTCCAACCTCTCTGCCATGGGCAGGGACAGCTCTCAACTAGGCCTGGCTGCTCAAGGCCTCATCCAACCTGGTATTAACTCACTTGATTCAGGCAGAAATGGGAAAGGAACATAAGGAGTTGTTAAGTCCAACTCCTGATAGTCACAGATAAGCCCTTAGGAGCTGTTTACTCCAAGGAGACCAATGGAATCTGCACTGTACTTAAAAGCTAAAAATCATAGAATCATAGAATGGTTTAGGTTGGAAGAGACCTCAAAGATCATGCTGTTCCAACCCCCCACCATAGGCAGGGACACCTCCCACTAGATCAGGTCACTCAAAGGCCTCATCCAGCCTGGCCTTGAACCCCTCCAGGGAGGGAGCAGCCACAACCTCCCTGGGAAACCCGTTTCAGTACCTCATCACCCTCACTGTCAAGAACTTCCTCCTAACATCCCATTTAAATTTCCTCTCCACCAGCCTGAACCCATTCCCCCTTATCCTGTCACTACAAGACCTTGTGAACAGTCCCTCCCCAGCCCTCCTGTAGGCCCCCCTCAGATACTGGTAGGCTGCTATAAGGCCTCCTCGAAGCCTTCTCTTCTCCAGGCTGAAAAGCCCCAACTCCCTCAGCCTGTCCTCATAGCAGAGGTGCTCCAGCCCTCTGA
>VWZI01011153.1:0-81287 GCA_013396835.1 Psilopogon haemacephalus | reverse complement strand
ACTGTGCCACACAGCTTGGTGTCATCTGCAAACTTGCTGAGGGTGCACTCGATTCCTCTGTCCATGTCGCTGACAAAGATGTTAAACAGCACTGGTCCCAGCACTGACCCCTGAGGGACGCCACTTGTCACTGGTCTCCAGGTGGACATTGTGCCGTTGATCACCACTCTCTGTGTGCGACCATCCAGCCAATTCCTTATCCAGCGAGTTGTCCACCCATCAAGTCCGTGTTTTTCCAGCTTGGTGACCAGGATGTCATGTGGGACAGAGTCAAAGGCCTTACTCAGGTCCAGGTAGATGACATCAATTGCCCTTCCCTTGTCCACTGCTGCTGTGACTTCATCATAGAAGGCCACCAAATTTGTCAGGCATGATTTGCCCTTGGTGAAGCCATGCTGGTTGGCATCAGGCACCTCTGCTTTGTTTTCCATCTGCTGCAGCAGAGCTTTCAGGAGGATCTGCTCCATGATCTTGCCAGGCACAGAGGTGAGGCTGACTGGTCTGTAGTTCCCGGGGTCATCCTTTTTTCCCTTCTTGAAGATAGGTGTTATGTTTGTCCATTATTGTTATATTTATCCATTGTTATATTTGTCCATTCTGATAAACACAGGCAGGTATCTCCTGACATATAACAGCAAAGGAGCAGACACTTTTTAAATTAAAAAGCCTGTGATGTGGCTGGTTGAAAGGATTTGGTTTCACTGAAAAAGATTTCTGCTGCAGTGTGTTGTGCAGACTGGTCTATAGATACATGGGTTGCATCAAGAGGAGTGTGGCCGATCAAGGCAAGAGAGGGGATTCTGCTCTTATGAGACCCCACCTCTAATATCGCATCCAGCTCTGCTATCCCCAGCATAAGGAGGACAGAGATGTTGGAGTGAGTCCAGAGAAGGGCCACAAAGGTGAGCCAAGGGCTGGAACACCTCTGCTATGAGAATAGGCTGAAGGGGATGGGGATGTTCAGACTGGAGAAAACTCCAGGGGGACCTTAGAGCTGCCTTTCAATACCTGAAGGGATCCTAACTGGAAGGATGCAGAGGGACTTTCCATAAGGGTGTCTAGAGACAGGAAGAGGGGGAATGGTTTGAAGCTGAGGGAGAGGAGGTTTGCATTGGTTTTAGGAATAAGTCCTTCAGTACAAGGGTGGTGAGACTCTGGAACAGGCTGCCCAGGTAGGTTGTGGATGCCTCCTCCCTGGGGATGTTCAAGGCCAGGTTGGATGAGGCCTTGAGCAGCTCAGTCTAGTTGAGAGGTGTCCCGGCCCATGGTGGGGAGGTTGGAGTAGATGATCCCTGAGGTCCTTTCCAACCTGAGCCATTCCATGATTCTATGAAATTATTGAATATGCTCCTCAAGTATTTTTATATGTGAGGGCAGGGTTAAAACCTAAATACACCAAAATTACCTAAACACACATCACAGATTATTTCCCAGCATTAGCTTTTTCTAATTGTTATGAAGACATGCTTGGTAAAATCAGGTTTGAGATGTTCAGTTACCGCATATTAGTGGAAAACATCTTAAACTTGGAATGAAATATCTCTGTATCTGAAGGCAGAAGATGATGCCTGAAGAAGACGTATCTGAAGGCGTTCATCAAAACAATTTCTCCTTACAAGCATTAGAATTATTAAAGTCAGATACATACACGTGTAACACTGTGTTGCAATGGGATTCATTTGAATGGAAAAACTCTTATGAAAGGAAACTGCTCTTCCTCGTAACCTGCACAGAGATGCAGAATACTCACACTTGGAATGTTTACATTTGGAAAAATGCCAAACACAGCCTGGTTCCTCAGCTTATATTTGGCTGTGTATTCATTCCAGTGGAACTGCATCAGTTTAACGAGTTTAAGAAGCTCATCTCCCTTATTGAGAAAATACATTCAGTTAAATTTTTTTTTGTGCAAAACTTCATCTACAAATAACTTTGCCTGGTTTTGTAGAGAAAAGTGTATCTAGGGACCATTCTGATAACTAATTTTGCCTGATTTGATGCAGTGTCCTTGTGTAGTAGGAGGAGGAAAAGATGTACTATACTAGCAGAATTGCCAGGTGGGAGTACAGGTATGATTTTGGGCACTCAGACCCTTCTTTGGGTTTTTGAATACTACTGTTTTTCCTATAAATGCAGCCAAGTTAGGCTTTGGCTGATCCAGTGAACATGAAAGCCTTACTGCTACTTTTACAACTGTTACTGGATTGAAATAACATGAATAAACATGAAATTCCATCTTCATTATTAACTCAGCATTGAATGTGGGCAGGACACGAGGCATAGGTGTGTCATTTTTTTACTGAAGAAATAGTGCAATGTTGGTTTCTATGTTTAACATTCCCCAATATGAAGAAAGGAACATAGGACAAATATAACTGAGATGAAAGTATGACCTTCTTGAGCCTTGCCAAATCCCTTTTTTGTCCATAAAATTGCAAGGCCTAATTTCACAGACAGCATTTTCTATCTGTGCATCCCTACAGTCAAAAGACAAACTGTATGTTGTTTAGCTGTATCAAAGATTAGTTTGTCTTCTGACTGTAGGGACATGCAGGCAGAAGCTGCTGTCTGTAAAATTAGGTGTGTGAGTTAAAGAGGGTGGAGAGAAAGCAATGCTGGCTCTTGCCTGGCTGTACAGAAGGTACAAACTTTTCCGCTTGTATACAAGTGCACGTTGCCAAATGTCGAAGTGTAAAGCATATTAACACTGAAAAAAGCCCAACCCCAAGCCAGAAGGTAATGCATACCTGTATAGATGCAAAATCCTCAGAAGCGCAAGCTCCAAGAATAGCAGCACCCACCAAAACAGACTCCACTTCTTTGGACAGGACAACAGGCTTGCCTACACAAGAAAAAGCCATGCCTCTGTTAGGAAGAATACAGCAGCACTACACTAGCAGCAAAATAAGTAGTTAAAGCCAAAAAAAAGACAAGGAAAAAAAGAATCCAAAGGACTTGAAAAACCACATTCACAACTCCATTCAGAGCTACTGTACGTTAGTGTTCATCTCTGTGGTTCCACGCTCCAAGAAAACTTCAGAAAGTAAGTGAAACTATTTCAGCCAAATAGTAACAGAGAACACAAAGCACATAAAGAACAATATCCCCTCCCCCTCAGATCTCTGACATTGGCTATATATCTGAAAAGAGTTTGGTAGAAACCTGTTACCCACACCCTCCAAACCCACATGCCTATTAAAAGTCAACCTATAGGGGAAAACAAGGTGGTATCCTTTTTGTTTCTTTTGCAAGGCACAAACCAAAACAAAAACAAACAAAACAATTGTTTGTGTTTGATTCTAAATACACAGCTAACAAAGCCTGACATGAAAATAGGACTAGTAAACATTTACAAGTTATGTGTGTGTAAGAGGGAAGAGTTGGTATCTGTTTAATCAGAAGTTACAACAGGCCAATAATCACTAGGTTTCTAAAACATAAGACCCAGGAAAAACAGGGCTTGCAAGCATGTGCATGAGCAGTAGGGAAAGATGTTATAGATTCCGAAATAAAGGAAATAAAGGAGGAGCTCTGTTCTCCTTCGTTTGGCCTTCTGGGACATCTCAGCCATACGTCACAGAATTCGGAAAGCCTAGGTAGCAGGTTTGGAGTGGCACCAGTCTTACCACCATAACTGTGTGGTTCCCAGTGGGGATGCCTACCTGAAGAAGGTAAGTACCTGCCAGCCCTGTGATCTGCACATCTCAGGAATTTTGCTGGTCAGTTGGATAGAATCATAGAATGGTTTAGGTTGGAAGAGACCTCAAAGATCATGCTGTTCCAACCCCCCACCATAGGCAGGGACACCTCCCACTAGATCAAGTCGCTCAAGGCCTCATCCAACCTGGCCTTGAACACCTCCACGGAGGGAGCAGCCACAACCTCCCTGGGAAACCTGTTCCAGTGCCTCGCCACCCTCACTGTCAAGAACTTCCTCCTAACATCCCGTTTAAATCTCCCCTCTGCCAGCTTGAACCCATTCCCCCTCGTCCTGTCACTACAAGACTTTGTGAATAGTCCCTCCCCACCCTTCCTGTAGGCCCCCTTCAGATACTGGAAGGCTACTATAAGGTCTCTTCGAAGCCTTCTCTTCTCCAGGCTGAGAAGTCCCAACTCCCTCAGCCTGTCCTCATAGCAGAGGTGCTCCAGCCCTCTGATCATCTTCGTGGCCTCCTCTGGACTCTCTCCAGCAGTTCCATGTCCTTCTTGTGCTGGGGGTTCCATAAGTGCACACAGTACTCCAGGTGGGTTCTGACGAGAGCAGAGTAAAGGGAGAGAACCCCCTCCCTTGCCCTGCTGGCAATACTGCTCTTAAGGTGGCCCAGGACACGGTTGCTGTCTGGACCGTGTGTGCACACTGTTGGCTCATGTTGAGCTTTTCATCCACCCACACACCTAGGTCCTTTTCCTCAGGGCTGCTCTCCAGACATTCACAATCCAGCCTGGATTTGTGCTTGGGATTGTGCCGACTCAGGTGCAGAACCTTACACTTGGCCGTGTTGAATGTCATGAGGTTGGCCTGGGCCCACCTCTCCAGCTTGTCCAGGTCCCTCTAGATGGCATCCCTGCCCTCTAGCAAGTTGACTGTGCCACACAGCTTGGTGTCATAGGGTAACCATAACCTGCTCTTTGATCAACGGATCAAAGATCAACTCGGCATTCCTTGTCATATACCTTTCCCGCTATGATTTTAGTATTGAGCTATAAGCACTGTGGTTTCCAGTATACATTTTTTCTCTTTATGATTTTAGTATTTGAGCTATAATAAAGTGTACCCAGAGGAGGGTACCCGTGTGTGAGCGCATTCTCTAGTCCCCAGAGAACCCACTGGAACAGTATGAAACAAAAATCACAGAGAACATGGTATACACCAGCCACACCATGCATCAGAAGAGAGATCATGACTCCTAAATTGTGCAAGAAACTGAATTAAAAAAAAAAAATTAAAAAAAAATAGATTAAACACTGGAAAAAACAAACAAACTATATATTGTGATGCAGAATTAAGTGCTATTGCTTCATTGCTTGTGGCTTCTATATGAACATACAGGAAGATTCCTGCCTTGGCAGGGAGGTTGGACTCAATGCTCTCTGGAGGTCTCTTCCAACCTCTAAAGTTCCGTGATTCTGTGATACTTACCGTCAGTTCACAAAAAATTTCTGAGACTGGCATTATTAATGCAAAAACAACACGAAAAGAATCGTAAATTAAAAAGCAGCCTGCCTTCTTAATTCTCCTTAGAAATCTAAAACAATATCACACGCCTAAATACTTCTGTAGCTGCAATTTAGAAGTTTATCATCACTAAGCCAAAAAAATTAATTTTCCTACAGTATTTGGCATGTGGCTAAGTTTTAATTACTGAGATAATTTCATTCAGTGACTGATGATGCAAACACTCAGGGGTGGGAGGCCTCGATGATACTATGCCCCCAAAAAAGCTGCTCCAGAGAGCCAACTGTAAGATTAGAAGGAGCTGATACTTGGAAGAAGATTTAAAGTGAGCTATGAATGACTCGAGAGAGGAAAAGGCAAATACACTTTTTAAAATGAGAAAGAAAATCATTAATGTAAGAAATGATTATTGATACAAAACAAATTCCCTTTAATCCCAGGCAGCCCGGTAGAGGGGGTTGGACTAGATGACTGCAATGGAGGGGTAATTAATTGATGCAAGATGGTATTTTTCGAAATTAATATTGTTTATTAATTTCAGTATTCAGAACCCTCGCTACCTTAACCACTAATTTTAATAATTATCAGGTTCTCTTGCAACAGTCATGGAAACATTATACAAATGAATAACTGGATGTAGAACAAATAAGTAGCAATATATATATACATTTAAACCCAGTTGAACTGGAAGAAAAGGTTCTTGCGGTCAGCGCACCACCCGCCCACTAGATGGACTCAAGGAAGCTCCTTTCTAATTACAGCAGAAGGCAACTGATAAATTACAAGAGACTTTAAATATTTACTCACAAAATATTATTTGCCAACTCATGGGGCTAGCTGTAGCTTCAGACAGTACCCAAACACTTGCATGGGGTTCTGTGCTGTCTTAGCCCTGAGGTTTCTGAATCTTCTCAGGCTTTAGAGGATGCTGGGAAAAGAGGCAAACAATCTCTGACCTCATTTCTCTCGATGATCTGTGAGTCCCTTCCAGGGCTCCTTGTCTTTGCAGGTGTAGGCAGGACACCCTGGCAGATGTGCAGCCTTAGCACAGATGTCACACTGGCTATGCAGGCCTATTGTTTGAAGGTATTTGGTGCCTACTGGTAAACTTGAAGCAGGCATTTTCCAGACTGTTCAGCAGGGCTAACCTATAGCTTTGCAAAGCATAATGCTGCAGAAGGCAATGGCAGCAGGCAGCAGCAGGCAAGCACGAATGCAGTGTCAGAGCACATTGTGTTACCTGCACATCTACTTTTATCAATACAGCCTGAGACTAATGGACACAAATTAGGCAATGGCAGTTAGCTCAGCTTGACCATATTAGGTCAAACCATAGGCTTCTTTACCCAAATTTGGGAAAAACATAGGCCTTGCACAAGGCAGGCACAAGCCAAGTGTATGTAACTTGTTTACCACAGGATGTAAACAGGAACAAAACAAGTCTGGGCAAGCCAGGGTCCTTAGACTCAGTGGCTCCAGGTTCTTTGTCCTCTTTCCTGCAGTTGCTTCTCCCCATAGCAGAAAGATGGAGAGCAGAAAAGCATGCCTGTGCAAGCCAGGACATGTTCAGGCCTATTTTGGGCTATTCAGGCCTACCACAACAATGACCTTTGGAGGTCCCTTCCAACCATTCTGTGATTTTATAATGCTATCTTTGCACTGTTCCACCAGCATAAAGCTCCGTATAAGCATGTGGCATACAGGTACCACAAAGGGCGTTATGCCCTTTCTTCCTACAATTAGCACAGGCAGTGATGGGGAAAGAAATCAGATACAGTTTGATTGCTGGAATGACTACTAACAGCAAACTAGTGTAATTAAAGAATCCCTTAAATTCTTCTGACCAAACAAAGCCACTTTAAAAAAACTGAGTGGAGGATCAGTCATCTCAGCATCTCTCCAGTTCCAATGGACCATAGCTCAGAGCTTGGGTCAACTCCAAACAAAAAAACACCTGAAACTTAGGCACAAATCTCCATGGCTGTTTGGCAGTAAGCAGTTTCAGTGTGCTCTAAAATTTACTGCACATTTTGGCATCATCAGAACAAATGCAGAATTCTTACCAAACAAAAAGATCAAGATAGTTTCTTAAGTGGCTTGTGAAATTATCTATTGGCTGTCTGCATGGCTGAGTCAGGGGCATTTGCAGCTAACTATAACATATTCAGATTTTTTTTTTCTTTTCAGGAAAGAATGGGGAATTGATCCTGGAATGTTAGTTATTTTATCTGACAGGCTCTAATGAGTACAACATAACCAAGAGCATTTCAGTAAGATGAACTCTGACATCCCTTGTCAGTCACTGATTTTACAAATGGGGGAGAACTCCAGACTGCAAAAAGGCCTTTTTGTACTGAATTGCACTTAGCCATTAGTTACAGTCAAAGAACTTCTGATTACATTTTAATTAGAATACCTTTTCTTCTACACATCATGAAACAGGATCCCAACTCTACACATAGATGAATTCACCTAAACTATTTGAGTTCTATAAGGGAGGCATGTACTTGACAATGTCATTTCCACAAAGTGTCACTTTGACTACAATCTATTTAGCGAATTTTAAAGGCAACAGGCATTATCCTTTCTGCATCTCCATTTCTGTTTTCATTACAGGTAAGCACATAAAGCATATTTTCACCTCACTTCCTCCATCAGGCTACAAAACATGTTTTGATGTTAGTGCAGGTTAGGTCTCCAGACAAAACGCCCCAAATCTGAGGCTTAAATTTTACTCATGACAGCTCAAGTGGTCTTAATCTGAAATATACTCAAAACACTTATCATTCAGAGTTTCTCAGAAGTCCTTTACACTAATTTTTTTCCCCCACATTCTTTCAAGTACGTTCAACTGAAGGCCTTTTCCAGTAATTGTAATTCTGTGTGCTAAGATGTCCAACACAGACAGGCTTAAGGGAGACCACAACCACTATGCAATCCTGACACCTCCTTTTGTGAAGAACCACATACACAGCACCTTCCTCCCACCAGGAATTCTGCAGAACCAAATGAAATGCCACAGAGGAGGAGAAATTATCCCTTAAATAATATTAATGATACAGACATGGAAGTAATTCAGAAAATAATTATTTTACATAATGGATACAATGCCCAGCATGAGCAGGAAGTGTCAGAAGCCAAACAATTCAAACAGAATTTTAGTAAAACAGATCTTACTTAAAAACCTGCTTACAAAACGTAGTGGCCGGTATCCTCATCTAACTAATGTGACTGAGCAAAATAATTTCTATTGAATATTTAGAGTAATTGTTTAAAATATGATAGTGAGAAACCTTTCTGACATCTAATTTACACATAACAGTTTTTAAAAATGCCATTAAAAGTCTTTGTCCTGTTGCACTTTCTTCAAAACACTGCAAATCTAAAGCACCACAGACTGGAAATCATACTGGAATTTTCTCCTGAAATCTGCTTTCTAACAGCACAAAGCATGGCACTTTTTTTTGCATCACATCTCAGCGTTATTCAAGTATCTTTAAATTTCAGGAATTTCAATCTTGCAGGAAGTAACATTTCATTGCACACTTCTTGGGCAACCAGCAAAATACAGTTCTATATAAAGAGAGTACTTATTTTTCCAAAGAAGAAGTATGTAGCCACCTAAAATAGAGTAGTTTACACTCTTTTACCCACACTTCCTCTAACTTACCAGTAATGTCAGCATGCATCTGCACAAAGAGAGGGTTCTTGCTCAGCCCACCACACAGAAACAATGTGTTGATACGGTGCCCTGCAGCCTCCATAGTTTCCAAAATATGTCTTGTTCCTAACTTGAAAGGGGGGGAAATAAAAAAGAAAGCAAGAAAGAAAGAAACAAAAAAGATAGATGAACACAGGAGAGCAAACAGATCTTACAGCAACAGTTTGCTCAAATGAGTGATAACGCTCAAAACAAGAACGGTACTGCTCAAAACCAGAATGATTACTGCTCAAAACCAGAATGATTACTGCTCAAAAACCAGAATGACACTGCTCAAAAACAGATTCATACTGCTCAAAACCAGAATCATACTGCTTAAAATCACAATGATACTGCTCAAAATCACAATGATACTGCTCAAAATCACAATGATACTAACTGCCCCTAGCAGTAACCTGAAGGCTGGGAGCTAATCTGTAGGGGTACAGTTTCTGCTCAGCTTCCAGACAGTAATAGGCATTGTAATGAAGAACTACGAAAATCAAACAAATTGCACAAAGAAGTGGGAAGTACATGGGCACAGCATATTGGAGTGAACATCCTGGGGCCGGCTGAAGAAGTGAAGACGTAACAGTCCACAATACAGAGAAATGGGGCTTACAGGGAAGCTCTAACAAGGGTGAGTGACAGGGATTCAGAGAGGACACAGAAATGGGCCCCAGGAAAAACTGACAGCAGTGACAAGCAGCTATTTGTGACCAAGTGCAGCAGAGTATGGAAAATGCTGCCAAATCCAGAACTAAAACCTACATGGCAAAGACATCCCAACCAAAACCTTCTATTTACTTTGTATAACAGCATCTGAAAATCACTCTCAGTACAGAGATTTCAAATCTGAAGCCAAAGAGCAAAAGAGAATTTAAAAAGGAGCAAATAAAAACCTCTGTTTTCTGACTTTTCAGCAAAAAGGAAAACCTGAAGAATTTTGTATTGGTTTAACTATTTCTCTTGGCCTTTGCCCTATGCAAAATAAAATGTTCCGCTTCATGCCTGGATTAACTGAAACATCTAAAATGAAGGCATATTTTTAAACTTTTCATGTACAGTCTTCATACCGAGACACCCAAATTGAACAGCTCAGTGTTCCACTCCGCAAATGATGAAAGCAAATGCTTGGCTATTTTAAAATTATATATTGTTTGCTTTGCTTGCCTCCAGCTTCTCACTGAAATCAACCTTCTCCCTCTTTCCTCTTGCAAGAACATTTTCCATTTCTTTGACTATTTGTCCAAACCCAATGCCCTTTTATAATACCTTGGAAGTCAATTTTGAAGCTCAGAATTTGACAGGATGCCAAAAGCAAAGGCAGAATGTTGCCCAAGCTGACTCTTTGAAGGTAAGTTACCCACAAAACAAAGTCTGGTCAGATTTTAAAAACCCACCTTTCAGTTTTCTTTCTGCTGTGCTGCAAAGCAAGCTCATGCTGTGCTCATGGAGAGGTCTGCAGCATGCAACACTCCCCTTTTCAACTAAAAGCTAGTGGAAATGGAAGCTAGCAGAGTTTCACCAGACTGGAGATGGTCAGTATGAATGACTGGCACCACTCTGGATAGGCCCTTGAAAGGTATTTTGGCTTCTCAGGCAAGCACTTGTGAGGAACTTCAGTAGCTGACTAAATCCATTGCTTCCCTATTGACACAGAGGGCTAATTTCCAAAGCACACAGCCACCATTTTAATTATGGAAAAATAAACTGCTCCACAAAGAGTCTGTCTCCTCAGAACGGGCTTGATGGCCACAATTATATCTCTGCTCATGTTCTCATCCATCTAGCTGCTGTACTGCATTTTGCAGTGAATGGTTAGGGGGTTATTCTCTTTCACTGCTGCTCACATTCAGAGTTATTAACAAGTTCTCTTCCGACATACACACGTCAAAGACCCTGAGAAAGAGCATGCTGTGAAAATTATTTTGTGTTTACCTGCCTGGAAAATTGTATTCAGGCAGCAATTTAAATTACAGGCAGACTTATTTCACTGTAGGGAGTGGGGGGAACTAATTTAATCCTGGATTGGAGAAAATGCAAATTGCAAGGCTTCAGATGTAAATTTTATATAAGAAGGGAGGTGGGGAGGTGGGGGGAAGCTTCTTCTGCTGAAAAGAAAACCAGATATTAACATTCTGTGGGCAGGCTGCACTTTTTACAAGAGTTTTACTTAGGTTTCAAGTCTCCTTTGCACCCATTGAAGGCAGCATTGATACAGGACTGGGACTGTCCTGGAGGAGAAACATTTCCTTCATCAAAAGTGAGGCTAAAATGGCGAGTGATTGAGGATGGCAGGGAAAATTAAATTTCCTAGGTATCACATTTGCAGTTAGTAAATATGATGAGTCAAAACCAAGTCTGCTGTCTACTTCTGAGTTACTGTTTCGATAACATTATGATAATTTCTGTTTACTTACAATGAGAACTACAGTATGGCCTTTCTCTTAGATTGCAGAATCAGCACAATTAGCTATCAAAAAAGATATGCAGATGCTGAATTTAGTCTTCAACACAGTGTTTGCATTTTACAATAACATTTGAGCTGTGTTATATAACGAGATAATAGGTGACTTTCCCAGGATTTCCAGCAGAGAATGTTTCCACTTCATTAGCATGATATAATAACATACTGAGACATTTCTTTCAGGGGCCAGTATCAGTTGTTGGCATTGTTGAAATTCTCCTGACATTCTGATTTAAATGGTGGGATTATACGGAAGCATCAGGTATACCCAAGCTACGTTCATCTTAAAAAAGATCAAAATATCTGCGTTGGGCCACTCCCACGCACAAATCAAAGCTGGCTGCAGAGTGGGTTGAGAGTAGCCATGAAGAAAGAAACTTGGGAGTGCTGGTTGATGAGAAGTTCACCATAGGCCATCAATGCTCTCATGCAGCCCAGAAGGCAAATCATGTCTTGGGCTGCGTCAAGTGGAGTGTGGCCGGCAGGGCAAAAGAGGGAATTCTGCCCTTTTACTCTGCTCTGCTGAGACCCCACCTTGAATACTGCATCCAGTTCTGGTGTCCCCAGCATAAGAAGGACACAGAGCTGTTGGAGTGAGTCCAGAGGAGGGCACAAAGATAATCCCAGGGCTGGAGCACCTTTGCCATGAGGATAGGCTGAGGGAGCTGGGGTTGTTCAGTCTGGAGAAGACTCCAGATGGACCTCAGAGATGCCTTCCAATAGCTGAAGGGATCCTACAGGAAAGCTGCAGAAGGACTTTTCATAAGGGTGTCTAGAGATGGGACAAGGGGAAATGGTGAGACTCTGGAACAGGCTGCACAGGGAGGCTGCCTCCTGCCTGGGGCTGTTCAAGGCCAGGATCATTGAGGCATTGAGCAGCTGAGTGTTACTGAGAGGTGTTCCTGCCCATGGCAGGGAGGCTGGAGTAGATAAGGTCCCTTCCAACCCAAGCCATTCTAGGATTCTCTAACTCAGAGCAGTGAATTCCAGGCTGAGGTTAAGTTCTCTTTACAGGAGGGAGGGTTAACACAGAAGATGTACAATTCACAATAAATTTACAGGAGCCTCCCACCCTCTATATCCCAGATGGCTGACCCAGCCTAGCAAAGTTGTTGTTTAACCAGTAGAGAAGTTTGGAAGACTTCCAGCTGAACAGAGTTTTGTTAGGAAAACTCCTCAATTCATCAAACTGTTAATGTTTTGCAAGAATACCTCAAGTTCAACCAACTTTTTCTATTAAAAAAAAGAAGTATCACAAAAAGTATGTCAAAGGAATGTGGATTTCAGTCACCAAATGCCTGGGGACAGCACACCCCACAGAAAATACTCTGCACCAGGGTTTGAAAACAACTTCTTTGACCCAGTTTTTCACTTCAAAACAGAACTGCTTGTGAACTGGAAATCCTAGCTTCAAGAAAAAAATAGAGTAGAAACAACATATTGCAATGAAATAATCCATCTCTGCATGTTAGCAGAGGGCACTTCATAAAGATGATTCTTCTGTCTGCTCTTACAGCAAACACAACCATGAGTTTCAAAAGCCATACAAGGCAACTGCTTGTCCTACTGAGAGGTTTAGGATGGGATATGTTTGGTCTGTAGTGTCATGAACTGAATCACAGATCCCCTGTGCCCTGCTGTGTGTGCTGACTCATCTAACAGGCAATCAGGGGAAATTAATGAATTTAGGAACAATCTGAAGCTGAGGCATTTTAGGGGAGCACAAGTTCCTTCATACTATTGCCAAAGCTCTTTTTTCCCTCTAGACAGACTAGGATGTTAATACTGCCCCATATAGCATCAGCCTCTTTCCTCGCATCTGCACTAGAGGCAAAAGCTCCATTTACAGAATTGTAATAAAGGGAAAACTTTTTAAGGGAACGTTTTCTCCATACTCTATCGATTATCCTACAGCAGAGAGTCACCAATGTGGGTAAACAATACCTTGCTCCTGTAAGAAGTCCATTAAGTGAATACATCTATTATTAGAAATCTGTTTAGCAGAAGAGGCTGGTGAGTCTGCCACAGAACATGAGACAATTAATTTATTCTTTTATGCACTAAAAATGGCTTACAGCAATGGCTTGAATTGTGGCCAAGTAGATAAGGGCAAGTTCATCCAGACCCCGAGACAATGTTAGTCCAACAACCTGTGCAGAGATCAGAAAGGCTCAATTACAAACCCAGCCAAAGTAAAACTCTAAGCATCTTCTATGGTTTCTTCTTGTAACAAGTATTAAGAGCTAATTCTATGTCCTGCTTTTGTAAGCTGTACACATAATGTTATGTTAAACATGTTATTCCTGGTCTGAGGAAGAACAACATAAATCGTTCTTGCCCTTGGAAAGAAGTGAAGAACAAGCAGCAGATTGTATGGAATTAGAGATAGATTAGCTCTGACAGTTTTATGTTGTGACTCAGATACTGCTTGTGAATGTATTTAATGTAATAATACGAAAATGCTATTACATAAAAATAACTTTTTAAAAGCATTTCTCCCCCTCCCTTCCATGCACCCTAACTTTGAAACACAATTAATAATTGAAGCTTGTATCTTAACCTCCTTTACTCTGACATAAATCAATACTGCACTGTAGTTACTCTGGATTAATATCACTATAGGCAAGACTTGAAGGCAGCCATAATCGGGGCAGAAAAATATGTTGCTATTACCAATATTTGCATGCAGCCATCACACCAAGGAAATTCCGATTCTCCTGCAGCATTCTTTTGTAAAATAAACAGGTATTACCAGGACCCAAAAGTGCATAAACATATTTTGGATGTTTCCCTAGTTTGTGGCGTAAAACATGTTGCAGTGCTTACACCTATGCCCTTTCCTACCTCAGCCTCAAATACATCAGAGTTTGGTGGTGGTGAGTAGCTTGAGATGCTCACTTCAAGGACAATGTGCCATTTCAAAATACATTTCTGCATTAATGACCATGTATTTTGATATCATCAAATGACCCCCTTAATATATTCTTCTGTTATGGTTCTGCACAGTAACATATTAGCTTGTGACCTAGCTGATCTACCATCCTGAATGTCGGTGAAGAGAAACATCCACACATTTACAGATGAGCTGAACATCTTCCCAGCATAGCTCTCTGGTGAACTTCCAAACACTGCAAACACTGCTCTTTCTCTCTCTGGACTACACTGCTGTGAAAATGTCTTTGTGCAGAACCAGTATTTCAAGCCTTTTTAATAACAACAATAAAAAAAGAATCCAAGGCAGAATCAGACCAACTTTGTCTTTAAATAAAGGTGTATAAAGCATCATGGTTGCCTATCTGTGGTCATGAAAGTATCTATGCTCATTTTTAACATTGAGGATTCTCATTTTCTGTTGAAATTTACCGCCCAACAACTCCAATACAGGAGGACAGGCTGAGAGAGTTGGGGCTTTTCAGCCTGGAGAAGAGAAGGCTTTGGGGAGACCTTATAGCAGCCTACCAGTATCTGAGGGGGGCCTACAGGAGGGCTGGGGAGGGGCTGTTCACAAGGTCTTGTAATGACAGGACGAGGGGGAATGGGTTCAAACTGGNGATGTTTCTCAACATTTATGTGTTTAAATCAAGCAATCTCTCCTCACAATATTTCATTCCTTCCCAGACAGCCATACTTAAAATTGTGTTGAAATTTATTGCAAAATTTGGTAGAGAGGTGAGTTAACAACAGCAAGTGCTCTGAAGTGTGATTCCTGGGAAAGATGCTGCGTCACACACAACACTTCTCATATGTTTAGAAAATAAATGCGCCTGCAGTGCTACCTCGACTACAGCGATCTTGGGTTTTCTACTGAAACATCAGCACACTTCGAAATGCAGCAAGAAACTCGAATCTTATGTGATAGTTTAAATAGCTAAGGAGGAGTAGGCTTAAAACTAGGGAGGAAAAAAACCCCGCGCCTTCCAAGGCTTTTTTTTTTTTTTTTACCCTGTATTGACCTTTTTGCAAAGACAGGCTGTTTCTTACCATGCCCTTTAGTGTCAGATCTGTTAAGGGAGATCTGTTACCATGGAAATCTGGCCAAACATGTAAATCAACAGTGAGGAAACCCACAGGCAAAGATTTCTTAATCAGATCCAGGTGACTGTTCAAGTATGTATATATACTGCAAGCACTAGAAGGAAAAACAAGGTGGAAAAAGAGTGGAGGAGGTTATTCATCAAACATAAGACATTTGTACTACCATCAGATGCAGAAAGCCCATCAAAGAAGAGCAAACCCCAAACCTAAAACAAAAGGGGAGAAAGGCAAAACCAGTGGCTCGCCAAGCCCATGGCACTGTAGGATGCAGTCAGTTGGGATGTCTATCGGCATCTCCATTCAGTGGGCCAGCTGAAATCCTCAGCTCCACAGGATGAGGGGAGACAACAGCAATTTGTGATCCTAAGTTTGTACATTGACTCCTACAGCTCCCTAGATAAGCCAGGGCTGTTGGACATTTGGGGGGCTGGTGATGCTCATCTCTAACAGAAAGGTGCTGACACTGTGCAAGAGAAAGAGAGAGAAAAGAAAGCTGAGAGGGAAACAAGGAGGATTGCAGGCAGAAATGGAACTGAAATTCCTTTACAAATGTTTAGAAAATTCTGTGATTAATCAACAGCACTGGACTTACAGCTTTCCTTTTTTAAACCATAATTATTTCAGTGTGTGTTATGTTTAAGATGCAGCACTAAGGGTGGAGGACAGGATGAAAGTGGCTGCTATTTTAGGGAGGAGTCGAACACGGGCCTAAACATGATTGTATCTAAGTCCAGATACTACACCCAATTCCGCAATATTCCACAGATTTTTCCGTGGACCCAGAGCAATCTTAGGACTAACAGCAAATTCTTCAGTGCTTCGGCTTGAAATAACTCTAGTGACATTCCACTTAAGAAATGCTGCAATAATACTCAGAATATTTCTGTCAAGCACTCACACCACCATAAACAGATTCATATACATTTTTTGGCTCCTTGGAAACCTCCAAGTGGAGTGGTTAATTCTAGGCATATGAGTGAATAATAGCATCTAACCCTAATTACAATTGATTAGTCATTGTCTCGTCCACTGTAGACCCAAACAGTGATATTCATTTATCCTCTACATGTATATTCAATCACACACTAATGAGCTCCCTAAGGGAATTTGGCATATGCTTTACTAGTTTGACTTCTGACCTGCTAGCAGCTGTATATTTATACTTTGCATCCAACCATTCAGCTGCATGTTTTTCCAATTATACCTTACCATGTGTATGCTATCAGAGGATATAATTCAAAATGAACTACACTTGGAACACATTAAAATAACTAATTCACATCACTATTCACATAATTTAAAATGGACTTTATGTGTCTTCCTGGACCTGAATTATGATAATTTTGAGGTTATAATAATTTTTTCCCTCTTGTATAAGTGGCCCTGTTTTCTACATCCCTAAAGACTGCACTGTGAGCAGTACATACTAAGGACAAAGTAATTTTATTTCCATTCTAAATCATGGCTTTTCTGCTGGGAAGCAAAAGAAAGGAAAGCTTCACTTAAGCACAGACCTACCAAACATCTCGGCTTCTATCTGTTCTACATCCTGCCTGATTACACTCACATGGATTAAACATTGGTGCAGCTCTGACAGAACCGTTCAGCCAAATATGCTGAAGATCCACGTATCCTTGGAATAACTTTTTTTCCACACTCTTGAGTTTTTCCCTACATATAAACATGGGCCCAAGGCACTGCATTTGTTCTGAGTGACTGGCAAATTCCTTCAAACACTTGCCAGAGCCATTTTCTACCAAGTTTGTGCTGTATGTACCATGACACCATAAGCTTTTTCTACTCAGTTCTAAGAAAAGGTATCAACAGCAGCTGGATCTGACTGGCAGGGTTGAGAACAAGTAATGGCTATTTAAAAAAAGAAACTATGCTGAAAATGAAGAATAAGAAATCAATGCAAGCTTGCCTAGGGTTATGTTCATATTAGAGACATAACTTTAGAAAGCAACAAGAAGTTGCTATTTAATCTGTTCAGGAAGCCTGGAAGATGCCAGCAGGCATCTTTCAGGAAAAAAAATCTTAATAAGCTGAGATTCTAAAATCTAAAACAACTAGAGCAGCAGAGAGCTGTCAAATATGGTTATTGTGTTCTGGTTGGAAGATCTCAAAATTGCTGATAGATAATGTGTATGTCACGTGACCTCTTTTATTTTTTTCAGGAGTGGGGCAATAGCATTAAGCAGAGAAGGAAGGGAAATTCTGTTCTAAAACACAGTGCTTCACATAGTGCCAAAGGGCACATAATCTCTGCTGTCTAGGAGTTAAATGTGTTGTTTTGTTTTTTTTTTTTCTCCAGAAGATTAGAAACTGTGGTTCTAGGAAGCAGAAGTATTTGAAGTATTCAACAGTTGGACTGGATGACCTTGAAGGTCTCTTCCAACTTAGTGTATTCTGTGAGTCTGTGAACTTTAAAGCATAAACTTTTTTTTTTTTTTTTAAATTTCCTACTCTAGCCTAGCTATACAGGATTTAAGGTATCAGTCAGTAGATTGCAGACCAAAACTGCTGGACACACAGCAAGTTCTGCAATTCACTTAACTGCACCAAAACTCCCAAGGTTTATTGCTCACAGAATGTGCCCATTAGTTAGACCAAATGCTAAATTTACAGCTCATGTAATTCAACCCTCTCCAATTCCAGTAAAAGATGAGAGAAGAGGACATAGGAATAGTACTGGGAGGGTTACGCCAGGCTGCTCTTCAGCACAAGTGGTCAGTAGGAGCTGGTTTCTGACAAGTCTGCCTAAGCCTCTCACGCCCTAACAAGTTACCACAAATTACTGAAAGAGTGAATAAATGCAGCTTGCAAACTCTGCTTCCTGGTATAGGCAAAGCAACAGAAGTCTGCACAGTGAAGCTTCTGAGATCAGCTGCTCAGCAGACAGGTTGCATTGCTCAGCCTACTTCTTAGAAGCATAAGGAGCCTAGGAGAAAGGAAAGACAGGGCTAGGAAGGTAACAGCAAGTCAGAGGCACAGATTTGTGACCATTAGATTTTCATGATCCAGACATGCTTTTTGTCACAACAAAATCAGTTTAAGTCTGCACAGTGTTGCACCTGGCAATATGCAACTGCAAACCTAAATAAGGAATTCTTGGTTTGTTTCGTTTAAATTATCATTTGCAATGGCTGAACCCATACCAGGAATATATTAAACATAAGAATCCCCTCAGAGATTTTTAGGCAAAGAATTTATCATCATCACCAACAATCCCCCAAACTATTATTAAGTATACAACTTAATGTAAGTAGACACATAATCCAAAATTTGGGACAACACTGTCCACCAGAAAAGTGCCTCACACTTGTATACCTACTGCTACCTAGTCCCTGTGATAGGGCTGAAGCTCCTGCTACATGTGTAGCAAGAAATTAAGAAATAAGGAGACAAGTTCCGTTCCAATTGTAAAGTTATTGATTTTCTTTGTGTATGTGTTCTAATTATTATTATTTTTAATGAAACAAATATTTGAAAAGGTTAGAGGTAACGTGGATATGGGGAGCTAATAAGAGAGTTGTTTATTAAATTTATAGCATTCCTGGAGAAAGTACTGTCTGGGAAGCATCATAGAAATACCACTGAACAAAACAACTTCTTCAAATATTGTTGTGCTTTCTACAAAATATTATAACCCTTTTTATTTGCACTTTTACTAACTGCAGGAGACTCAAATCCACAGTTCTGACACCACACACTCAAGTAACATGGAGTTCTGTTCCAGATGTTCTGTATCTAGTGTCTTAACCACATCATAATCCAAGCTTTTTGCACTATGGAATCAGTTGTGGTCAGTTCGGTGTCAGACCTAGTACAGACAAACAGACCATTATATACCCATTTTTCCATCACAAAAAAATAAATGTTTATCCTGGTATTACAAACTAAACTCATCACGCTTGATATGGGGACACCAGAAAATGACCTCGGAGTCTGAATTTTAGGAAAACACCCATATCAATCCTTATGCCAAACACAGAGAGATGCATTTATTTCCTGATTTCCTTTTTGAAAAGGAACAACAAAGAGAATTCTAGGAAGCAGGAATCTTTCATATTGAATGAAAACCACTGTATGTCTGAGAATCCTAGTCAAGTTCTTACCAGTCAAGTTAGGCACTGGGCACTATAAAGCATGGAGGGGTCATCCAGAGAAACCAGGTAGCTTCATACCACTGGGGAGGACTGAAAATAATGGTAACTGCACGTGCTTAATACATCTGTCAGGGCTGAGCCTTGCCGTTTAGACCAGAGTCATAAACTGCCAAGTTTGTTCTTTCCCCCCCCTCCCCTCCCTTTAATCTGAGGAGGAGTAAGAAATTAAAAGGCAATCAAATTTCCATCCAGTGTGCCTAACTGTTCAGCTAAGATCTCTCTGGGAGTGACATGAACCATCTTAAAGGGAACCCAAGCCAAAATAGCTTGAGAAAGCCCAGATCTGACAGAAGTGTCTGGGCTGTCTTCATCCACTTCTAAAGCAGACCAAACTAAAATTCCACATTGCACACAGCCTCCTGCTCAAGGATTCCTGGAGTTACCTCCAATTCACTCCTACGCATTAACTTTTGTCTGAAAATTCACCCTGAGTTTCTATGCTCTATTTGTGCTGCCATGCAGGAGTTGTTCATACAGTTGCTGTACCTCTCTTTTGATGGCTGTTCCAGAAATATTGAATACTGTATTCCATTATTAAGCTACATTTCATCCTTGGAGCTTAACAGTGTCACCTACAAATTAAGACACCTCTTTAGCCCAAGCATAAAGGTCTGATGCTATTGTTCCAAGAAATCCCTGGGCTGGGTATAAAAGAAGGTGACAAGCAGAAAGTTAATGTCACCACTTAGATGTGACAAAGGTATCTGAGGGGAGTTAAAAAGCTTTCATCTTTGAGCAATCATCTGGCAAGCCTTTGCACATACTTCCAACCCACTATCAGATTGTTAATTACTCTGTTTCAGCTTAAGGATACAGCAGTGCAATTCTGCAGTCCTGGGAACAGAGTTTATCATCAGTGTGTAATGCAGGTATGTGATGAAGGAACAAGAGGACTGACCTGGCTGCAGCTTTTGACTGTAGCTCTGGGAAGGCGACATGGCCTCGGACCACATGATCTATCTGAAAGAAAGGAAAGCAACATTTTTTTGATGATTACATCTAAAAAACTCAGTTCTGGAAACAGGCATTGCAGTATCATAACCTTAAAAAGACAAGGCAACTTCTAAATTACTCATGAAGTGTTAAGTTCTAGTCCTAGCGAAGCCAACAGCAGAACTCCCACTGATATGAATGGACTCAGGATTTGGCTTCAAAAAAGTGAGAAAACCCAACCAACGCTGCACCAAAACCAGGCAAAATGCTAAGCATGCAGCTCCTCAGTCAGAAGAGTAAGCTGAAAGCATGAGTTTATTTCCTGTTCCATACTACCTCAGAGCATGTCTTCTAGTCTCTCCTATTCTCTTGCATGCATACCCTCATTGGAATTGTACCAGGAGCGTCTTCTTGGCTCAAATCCCTCCATCTTTCTCTCTCATGCTGTTACAATAGAACCCAGGCTGTGTTGTCATCCTGATGGATGCTCCATGTATTCATTGCAGGAAACAAAATGTATACTCTGAGAAGCAATTATTGCTATAAAAAAAATCAATATTATAGATTCTGTATTAGACTAAATTTATAAATCATCATCTTGTCCTTTCACTCCAGAGTGGCTATCATTACTCACAAACACAATGTATCAGGTAGAATAACATGGGCTTTTAAAGCAACAATTCCTCAGGTTTTGTGGCCTCTTGGTAATACCCCACCAGAGGTGACAGTAAAAGCTAAGGAGGCAAAGACTGGAGCTACTCAAGAGCACTGAGGAGATTCAGCAGTACCACAGTGGCAGCAAACCACATTAGGTATTTAATTTTTAATAGCATGAGCCTAGTCCTTAACTAGTGTAGGAAGCATGCACTGAACAGCAGAATCACAGAATGTCAGGGCCAGAAGGGACTTTGAAAGATCATCCAGTCCAATCCCCTTGCCAGAGCAGGGGATGCATCCAGGTGGGTTTTGAATATCTTCAGGGGACACTCCACAACCCCTGGGCAGCCTGTTGCAGTGTTCTGTCACCCTCACAGGGAAAAAAAAATCCTTCTCATGTTTACATGAAACTTCCTATGCCTCAACTTCCACCTATTGCTCCTTGTCCTGTCATTTGGCATCACTTAGTGGAGCCTGGCTCCATCCTCCTGGCACTCACCCTTTACATAATTATAAACATGAATGAGGTCACCCCTCAGGTTCCTCTTCTCCAACATAAAGAGCCTCAGCTCCCTCAGTCCTTCCTCATACGGGAGGTGTGCCATTCCCTTAAGCATCTTTGTGGCTCTGCACTGGACTCTCTCAAGCAGTTCTATGTCCTTCTTGAATGGGGGGGCCCAGAACTGGACACAGTACTCCAGATTCAGCCTCACCAGGGCAGAATAAAGGGGGAGGAGAACCTCTCTCGACCTACTAGCCACAGCCCTTCTAATACACCCCAGAATGGAATTTTTCCTTCTAGGCACAAGATCACAGTGCTGGCTCATGGCCCATCCACTAGGACCCCCAGATCCTTTTCCCTTCCACTGCCTTCCAACAGGTCAATGAAGCATATACATCTGAACCCAACAATAAAAACAATGTTTGTTCTTTCTGAGATCTGCAGACAAAACTCAAACATGTGTAAGCACTCAGAATTAAGCTCAAGTTTGCAGTCTTGCATGAGCTCTGCAGAATACAGAAGCAGCTCATAAACTAAGCAACAAATCTATATATAAATATCATACATGCATATGCTATGAAAACAACACAAAAGTTGTAACAGAAAACACAACACAGCACAAAAGCTGTACCAGAAGTCATTAAATTAAATATTTAAATCTCTTGAATTCAAGACATGGCCACAGTAGGGTCACATCTAGAAACCCTTTTCTGGTGTTCTTTATTTTAAGAGTTGGTAATGATGTCAAGCCACCCTTTTTCTCTGTGGTACAACACCTTTCTTCCTACAAATTCTGAAAATCCATTTCAAAAGTCCACGGAATAAATAAACAAACAAGCTTTCTGAAAACAAGTGCAGTTCTCACTTCTTCATTTGGATTCTATCTGAACAAGCTTGCAAAATCCAACAAATCTTTCTTGCATCTGCATTAAAAAAAAAAAAAACTAGAGATTTTTACAGGAATTCTATCAGTTTTAGTTTTAAGAAGTTCAACAGACTGGTGAAATTTCATGAAAATAATTCACTTGTGGGCACAGATCAAACAACAAAAAGAACCCCAAAACATGTTTGTCTGTCTGTATGTCTGTTTGTTTGAGGAAGCTTAAGTATGAGAAACAGGATCTAAAAAAGTCCACAGTTTTAAAATTACAAAGATAAGGACTGTAACCTACCCTTCACACAGTGCAGAGGCACTGGTTGCTGCTACGGCTCCCTGTGTGTTTTCTGTACACACAACCTCAAGAAAACCACATGAGATACTCTAAGAATGTTTTAATAACACAGTTTCCCTAATGCACCTAACAATACTTGGAGTCCACTTCTGCTATGGGTCCTAACAAGACCATGCATTTTTCCCAGCAATTTCCCCAGTGACTCAGGGGCAGTTTGTTCTCTGCTGCTAGAATGGAAGGGATTTTTGAAGTCACCTTTCTGAAACACCCTACATCTCATAGTCCATTTTAAGTGTGAAACCACCCTAAGCCAGTCAGGAAAAAGCATTGACTTGCTGTATCCTCTCTAGAGCTTTAGTTAAGTGTCTTTACCCACTTGGATTAAGCACCTATCCTTTCCAAAGTGTTCTTACCAAGAAATATGCAACATTTCCCATTCTCCTTTTCAAGTGGTGGTGCTACAAGCACTAATGTAATTTTTTACCTCTGGTTGTAGCAATTACCTCTAAGAGGGAAGAATTAGACAGGATACTAGGAAGAAATTCTTTACAGTGAAGGTGGTGAGACACTGGAACAGGCTGGACAGGGCTGTGGCTGCCCCCTTCCTTGAAGGTGTTCAAGGCCAGGTTGGATGAGGCCTTGAGCAACCTGGTCCTATAGAAGGTTGTCCCTCATGGCAGGAGGGTTGAAACCAGATGACCTTTAAGGTTCTTTCAATCCTAGTTCTATGACGTGATTCTGTGAAAATGGAACATTTTGGTTCTAGCCACATCTTGACCTACAAGTGCAAAGCACACACATCCCACCAGCTGCAAGGCTGAGGCTGGTTGGAGATAGGAAGCAGAGGCTGCAGGAGAGGAAGACGGATGACAGTACAGAAAGGAATGTCAGATTCCTGTGGCCAAGGGAAGAACATGGCAGGAACACCAGTTCATAGCTCAGTACTGAGGGTGTGACTGGGCTTCCTGATGCAGGATTATTTCTGCTCAATAGGGAATGTATAAATGCAGTGATGTCCCAATCTAGTACTTCCTGGACATGTACCGCGGCCACTGGGCTTTTGAAAAGGTGGCAGGTGCTGGGTTTCAGTCAGAGAGCAATTACACCTGCAAGCTGTGAAAGACAAGACCCATCTGTTTGTCTGGAGAGCTTACAGAGGATACCCAAAGCATTAGACCTATCTCTTTTAGTTTCTCAAGAGGAGTTCAGCACCTCACCCCCTAAGACAGTCAGTATTTATACAGACAGAGCAAGGAGATAGAGAGCATTAGAAACTTCCAGGGTAGAGCAGCTACCTAGTCTTACTGACACTTTTGTACTGAAGCCTGAATGCTGTTCCATACCTCTAGCCTTTCTTTAAATTTAACATCAGTGTTCTAGTTCTGACTACCTCCCTGTAAATTAAAAAAAAATAATAATTTTTAGAGAATCCAATCTAATTTTCATTTTTTTGGGATAAGCTTTTCACAATCGAGAAAATAATTGAGCTGACAATATATGCAATACCTGTTTAGATAGGATGACATGTTAAAATATTACTATACTGGCCATACAATGCATCTTTTATGTATGCCCACCAACAAGCACAACTGTTCCATATAACATAATTTTCTTCATCTCGGAGTCTGGTTCAGCCTCCTGCTCAAGTAAAGAATTAATATTTCTTTGCCTGTAGAGCAATAACAATAATCAGCATCATAAAGAGAAGACATGCTCTTAGTGCTGTGCTCTGCCCCATATATAATCCCCTTTTGTTATGCAAATTAAGGGTTTGTAAGAGACATAATCAACTGCTATTGTTTTCAGCACCAAGGTACCCCTATCATCTTCTGGAGGTGTTCTGGGCACAGCTCTGCCTGACTTCACAGCAAAGATATCCCAAATGACAGCAGTTACAGCAAATCTCCCATCTTAGAGCCTGTCCGCAAACACTTACCAGTTTTCCTGTAGCACTTTGACCTCCCTCATTCAACCACAATCCAGGTACCATTGCAGAAAAATAAGGTCCCCAAACACCAGGCACAAAAATGGGTGTTTCACTGACCTGGAAAAGCGAGAGGAAGCTCTAGTGAATCAAACTGCTTGCTAAAGCAGCTTCACAACTGATGTCTGACAGCTATTGGTGTCCATTAGTGAAAATTATTCCTACTCCTCCATTGTAAGTTACCAATGTGAGTGAAGATGTGTTGATATCTGAGTACAACATGGAGAAATGTGAATTATCGTTGAATGACTACACAGCTATCCCCATTCATTCCCATTTACAGAACAGCTGTCTCTGTCCATGCAGAAAGTGAGAAACTTCAATAACATGAGGTGTGTTTTACAGGGAGAGACTGCCTTGCTTCTCCAGAAAAGCACCTTCCTTCAACTCAGCAGTTGGATACAACACTGTGTCCAGGTGGCATCAGAATATAGAGCCAATGTGACGGGCAGCTGGTGCTCACACAGCACTCATTCTGTATGGTTTCACAGTTAAGAAGCAAAAGGGAGTCATGTTGACAGAGGACAATGAGTTCTCCTGAGATCACCTTAAGAGGCTTGCAGTGGAACTCCAAGCTCCAGCACTCTCATGGTACTATCAGGAGAGTTAGGTACATTGAGAAGAAGCTGCAAACATGGTCTGGTCAAAAGGGGATTTGCTTGTGTTAACCAACAGGAAATATTTGCCTGGGTAAACATTAGATTCTGCCTGAGGCTGAGGTTCACACATACCACTCCTTCCTTCACCCCTGTGAACCTTTTCATCAGGGCAGATCTCTAAGCACTATCATCCAGAAACCAAAGAGGACCATCTTTTACTGTTTACATACAAATACACCACACGTGTAAGGTCAGATCTGCTCCCATGCAATATTTCAGTGGTTAGACCACTCAGGATGTGGGAAACACTGGTTCATTTCCTTTCTCTGTTTCAGAAGATGCAAATGATCAGTTTATAAGGGTGGGGGGCATCTTCCTTCCTCTTACAATACTCTTCTACTTTCAGTAGACTAGACAGATTTTCTAAACTTTCCTTCTGGTTCACAAAGCAAGCCAAAGGAGGCATGATACACAGACACAACACACGGCATGGAACTGGGGTCCTAATACTTGTTAGAAGGTCAGGTTGACTATTCTACACTGGTTGAGCACACAGAACTCTTGTAGGAGAGGCTGGAGAAGACAGGTCATCCATCCCCTAGCAGGCTACCTGCTTCTCTTGGCAGCATGCTTCATGTTTTCTCTTCCAGGACCAATGGAGGTATATATGACTTCTCTGGGAAAGTAGAAGAGCAGTGCAGTCCTGCACCACCACTTGAGTGCACTTCCCAGTAAGCCACATTAATGGGACGGTTAAATCTGCAACTTTTGTTCTCTGGAAGGTGGAAAGTGTTCCAAGAGAAGGATACAAGAGACTTCCATAACAAAACAAGTCTGTGTGTTCGCAATGTTGGAACTTCAAAAAAGAGAGGTTTTAGCCAATGGAACAATGGGTTTTTTGGTTTGTTTTTTTTTATATGCAGAACTTGCTTTTCATTAGCAAAATTCTAGACCCATTGAAGGATGCTTAAGGTTTGCTACTGATTTCAGTCAGGCCTCAACTTGACGTCAAAATAGTTTTGGGAAAGACTAATTAAAAATTCAGGACTGTTCCTGTTAAACTTGATGCACGTTCTCCCTATATTTAAACAGGCCAAACTTTAAAAAGAGTTTTTTGCTGGCAACTAGGGAATAATATGCTCCAAGATGCAGTTTACTGGCATTTGTGCATCACACATGTTTAGTAAATACACCAGCAGGGAGGTTTCTGCACAAACAATAGTCTGCTCCAGCCATCAACTTACAGTACAGCTGATTCTTGTCATGAAGTTAAGTAGGGAAAACAAAACAACCCAAACTGGTTTCTCAAAACACATCACCACAGTGCCAAATGATCCTGACTTCTCTTCAGAATGCATCTAACAAAGCTGAGAACCTTGCTTAGGTCTCCCCTATGAGCCCTAACATGCTGACTGGCTTGTGCTAGAGATATGTGTGCACATGTGTCTGTGTGTCTGCGTAAGGTTTTGGCTGACTAAAGCCATTACAGAGCAAGAATAGCTGCACTGAATTTGAAAAGGCATTTACGACTCCAAGTAGACAAAGCTACGTCAAGAACATAGCAGGGACATTTGGTTTTGTTTTGTTTTCTCTTAAAACTACAAATTACTACAGCTTTGAGTTTTCAGCACCTCTATGGGGCAAGCCTTCTTTCACAATTTCAATAACAAAATTAAGCGCAACAGAAAGCAACTCCTAAAATAACCTGACTTTTAGACCAATTAAACATCACTGACCTTACTGAGAACAAAGCAGAAGGGCAAAATCCCCAATCAGTATCTGCTCTGAACTAGTGAAGGACACATGCTGAGAACCCAAACATCCTATCCCATAGCTGTGGACACAACATGTGGAAGGGAACATTTGGGGCAGATAGGGCCTGGGTTTCTGAAGTCTCAACTCAAACATTTTTTGATGAAGCAAAGTTTGCAGTCCACAGCACTCTACTGTGATTTCTGAATGAACAATCTTGCTACACCAGATGGATCAAGACTAAATTCCATCTGCTGTGGGGTCTGAAGGAATGTGTCAATCTAAGGGTACCAAAGGCAAAAAGATGCCTTGTGAAATCAGTGCCAGTTCTAAATGTCAAGATAATATAGTTTAATGCATACGATCCTAGAATGGCTTAGATATCTTCTCCAAACTCCCTGCCACAGGCAGGGACACTTCCCAACTAGAGTTAGCTGCTCAAGGCCTGGGGTCTTGCCTTCAACACCCCCAGGGAAGACAGCCACAATCTCCCTGGACAACCTGTTCCAGAGTCTCACCATCCTTGTACTGAAGAACTAAGCTCCAGTCTAACCCTGCTCTCCCTCAGCTTCAAGCCACTCCCCCCTGTCCTGCCTCTAGACACCCTCATAAAAAGTCCCTTTCCAGCTTTCCTGTAGAATCCCTTCAGGTATTGGAAAGCAGCTCCCTGGAGTCTTCTCCAGACTGAACAACCCCAGCTCTCTCAGCCTATCCTCACAGAAAAGGCATTCCAGCCTCTACCATTAATCCACAATTTACCAAAATACCCTACATGTCTGATAACACTGGGAGGTTTAGACTGACTAAAAGACCAAACTCTCCCTAAGACAATCCTTCTGGCCTAGCATTTTGGACACCCCCAGGAATTTGCCAGGACAGGATATTTCAATTCTTTTCTTCTCAAATTACACTAAGGCTTCACTATCATCTTACTGCTTAAGTACTGTTTGTACACATTCCAGCCAACTTTCAACACTATGAACAGAGCAAATGAGGCAGTTGTCTATTGCCTCACAGAATCACAGAATAGTAGAGTTTGGAAGGGACCTCTGGAGATCATCAAGTCCAACCCCCCTGCCAGAGCAGGTTCACCTAGAGCAGGTTGCACTGGACAGAAGGTACTTTTATCTAGAATAAAGAACACAGGCTATAATTTTGGGCTTTACTGCTACAGCATATGGCTTTATCATATCTCCTATCTCCTCCTTCCCCTTCAAGAGTTTAATTCACACTTTGCAGATGCTGGGCTTCAATGCACATGGAAGATGAGAAAATTGGGCAATAACATAGTCCCCAGAAGAGACACACAATCCTTGAGAAACAAAACACCAAACATTCTCCCATGGATATATGCATAAGAAACAGCAAATGGTTTCCATTTCCCCTCCTTGAAATATTTGTATGATGCCTAAGTTCTCCAAGCCATGCAGCAGCTGGCACTTGTATTTTCATAGTAAAAAGTCTCAGCTCAGTTAGAGCATACAAACCACCCCACCCCACAAAAACACATGAAAAGGCATAAGTCTAAGGTTGGAGAAACAGTGCAGAGCTTGCCACAGACCCAGAAGATAGGCAAAATCTGCCAGACTCAGAGCTATTTTCATTGCACTAATACCATATCCTTGTCATAGCCTTCTACTGCCTTCAGAGATTCTTATGATTACACAGGAGGATCTATATGGTGTCATTATTTTTTTTTCCTTTAATGAGCTTAAGAAAATCCTTAATCTTTTTCATAGAAAAACAACATCTGTTTTAGATTTATGGGCAACTGATTCTTATTTTTAAAGCAAATAAGATGTCATTCCTCTTTGAAAATCAAAATACTAATTCATAGGCAGCCTCAGATTTTCTGCCCTCTTTCTGACTTATATTCATCCTGTGACATACTTCTACTGTGAGGCCTATTAACAATTCTTATGTTTTACATATAGTGAAGCTGAAACTCAAGAGCTAGACCTTAGAATAATCTCTGCATGACAATTATTGCAGCAGGAATTTGTAGATGGGAGATGAGAAGAATCTGAACCTATTCATACTTTGAGTCATAAGCAGCACCTCTAAAGATTTCAGCCGAACATATTCAGATGGTGACTATCACCTTGACTATCACCTACTTGCAGAAGTATTAGACAAGCAATCCCATCTCATAGTCATTGTCTGTTGATGGGAATGAATCCTTCTGTACAAGAAAATGTCACCTTTCCATGTCTCCCCAACACACACATTCCTACTAGCTCAGCCCAATGTTTTGGATGAGACAAGCATTAAGCACTACCAAAATTCCTGCTCGTTCAAAGGGGAGTTCAACACCTCCTGAAAAGAAGAAGGGGAAAAAAGCTCTGTATGGGAGGATTTAACCCCTGTGTGTGCTTTATAAGAGATCATGCTAATATGCAAGATATGTAAACATTATAGAGCAATCAGAAACAAATGAAATGGTGAATTCAGCTTAACAATATTCAGCTGTGGTGCAACTGCCAGAAGGCAGTTTTTGTTATGAATAGATCATTTGGATGAGTTACAGACCAGATTTCAACCCTGGAGTGTGCTAGGAAAATCAGTGTCAAACTACCTAAGATCAGAAAGTATCAGCAGTACATCTGGCAGCCCACAGGAATTAAAAATGTCTTTAAAACATACAAAACTATATAAAATGCAGATAAAGTCTGAAAGGACCTGCTCAAATGGTATTGAGACCTGTAATGTATTTAATCTAGCTTCGCCTTTCCCACTTGTCTCTCCCTCGAAAAACAAAAACAGGCCAAAAAAAAAATCCACTTTTATTGTAAAACTTAACATGGAATGATGGACTGCTTACCACTAACTTACAGCTCACATAAACGAAGCAGAGGAGTCAGTGCTTTTAACCCAAACTAAACTCAGCTCTCAGGATTGTCATACAGTACAAGGAATAGAACAGAACGCAGCCCTTCAGAGACAAGACTCACCTAGGCATCCAGCCATCCCATAAAATGAGCAAGTTGCAACACGAGATATATTTTACTTAGCTTTGTTTTTGCTACACTAGCCATGATGATCAGGCACTCGCTTGTGTTTCCTCCTCACTTCTATGTAAATGTTACTGCAATCAGAGACAAGATAAAATAAAACACAGCACGCTGCTGAGAGTGGTTCTATGGAAGCAGGAATTTCAGCAGAATTTTCTTCCTTAGCTGCCACCATCTGTTGCTGGTGTAGGCTTATACAAGTTTCTTACAGCAATGCTATTGGAGAATTACCTGAAAAGGAAGCCTTTACGTCGTGGAATCCTAGAATGGCTTAGATTGGAAGGGACCTCAGAGATCATCTCCTCCAACCTCCCCACCATGGGCAGAGACACCTCTCAACTAGACTCAGCTGCTTAAGGCCTCATCCAACCTGGCCTTCAACCCCCCCAGGGAGGAGGCAGCCACAATCTCTCTGGGCAGCCTGTTCCAGAGTCTCACCACTCTCATACTGAAGAACTTCTTCCTAAGACCCAGACTGAAGCCCTCACCTTAAAACTATTCCCCTTTGTCTTGTTGCTAGACCCTTACAAAACGTCCATCTGTAGGATCCCTTCAGGTACAGAATAGAAGCTCTAAGGTCCCCCTGGAGTCTTCTCTTCTCCAGGCTGAACAACCCCAGCCTGTCCTCATAACAGAGGTGCTCCAGCCCTTGGGTTACCTTTGTGGCCCTCATGTAGACTCTCCCCAACAGCTCTGTGTGCTTCTTGTGAGTAGGACACTGGAACTGGGTGTAGTGTTGGAGGTGGGGTCTCACTAGAGCAGAGCAGACCAGCAGAATCACCTTTCCTGAACTGCTGGTCACACTCCTCCTCTTGATGCAGCCTAGGATATGATTTGCCTTCTGGGCTGCATGAGGGCACTGCTGGCTCATGGGTTGCTTCTCATCAATCAACACCCCCAAGTCTCTTTCTTCAGAGCTACTCTAAACCCACTCTACACCCAGCCTGGATTTGTGCCTGGGACTGGCCCAACCCAGATGCAGGACCTTGCACTTTGACTTGAACTTCATGGAGTTTTTCACTGGTCCAATTCTCAAACCTGTTAAGGTCCCTCTGGATGGCATCCCTTCCCTCAAGTGAGTCCACTGCACCTCAAAGCTATGTATCCACCTTCTTCCACTTTCATTTCTGCTCTGATACCTGGCAGCATTCTGGGATTAGATTCTCTGTTTACTTGATGTATGGCACAGAGAGAGGAAAAATAAAAACTTCTGCTGAACTATTCTTGATTTTCACTGATACACAAGGCAAATTAAACCTTCATTCTACTGTAACAACATTCTTAGAGGAACCATTTGCTAATGAGAAGCTAGGTCAGAAAATGTGTTTGAAAATCACCTCACTTATCAGCTTCTGCAGCCAGAATTTCAGAATAACAGCTAGACTAACAGTTAGACTAAGGCAGGTATGAAAAGAAGGATCTAAGATATTGATGGGGAGTAGGAAAAGAAACAAGGGAAAGCACTGTATCAGTCATCAACTAATAAATGCTCTTTATGGTTCTGGACTTTGATCATTGACAAGTCAAATACTTTCATTAACTTCTCTGCTGACTTTTAACTTTCAAAGTTTCTGACTGACTGTGACTTGAGAATACTGACATTCATTCAGTTCAGGGGTCTCACACGGATGCATAAAATCCTGTATTAAGAAAACTGTATCATTTTGCTTCTGCTGACAGATGGGTCTTATATAGCTATTCAACCACAACTCTCTGACAAAGAACGAAAGAGATTCATTAAAAAAGTAGAGAATTCAAAGGGAAACCCAAGAATGTTCCATTTCTAGGTTTCTGGTTCAAACTTAGGTCATAGCAATCGCTACTGAATGTGTGATTTAATAACAGCACTTTTTGGTGGCTTATGTATCGACTGGGTAGAGCTGGAGCATGCAATTGGATTTTCAGTGGACTGATGGCCTACCCTAATACTGCCATCCTGGCATTATTTTCTCAAGCGCCAAATGGGCTTAAAACTCAGCTTCTCCATAACTCTGAAGGCAATTCTTTAGGTTGATCCTCTGGTGAGTACAGTCAGCTTCTTAAAATATATTTATTATTAGCAGTAAGTACATACTGAACACACAACAGCATTCAAGCTTTTGCCTGATGTAAAACATATTTAAGAAAATAAGGTCTTGGAACACAAGAATTGTACTTCAGAACACAAAGGAAATTAAAATACATTAATATTCCAATTCCTGTAGGTCATATACCACGAGCAATTTATTTGATTATATTCTAAGCTTATGTGCCCTGGCCATCATCAGTTTGCTATGTAGCTGCATAGTTTGTGGTGGTAAGAAGTCACATAGCTCTTCTCCATGTGACAGGTTGGCATCCCTTGGGCATCCACAGTGACAGAGTTGCTCTGCAATGATATTAAGACTAGGCCACAAACACTTTTGTACAGAGCTAACTTTATCCCACTGAAAGCATGGAGGCTATTTGAGCAATAACACCACAGATGCAGAATGTGGACTTCGGGATTCTGCCTGAACACATCCATCCACAGATGCTTTTGGCAATCTGTTTATGTGCAGTTGAAGAATTCTGGTTTATGTGATGAAATCACTTTCACTAATGCCTTGCTGAATGTGTGCTCCATCATTTGTGGCCAAGGCTATGTCCTAAGTTTACCAAACCCAGAGATCTTGATAATTGCTGAACCTTACATACTCCCATTTAGTTATGAGAACAGCAACAGAATGAATCAAAGCAAAACAAAAATGTCCAATTATATCTATGGAGGCTGTGCAACAAAACAAAAAAAAAAAATTCAAAGGCATCAGGCAATACTTTCAAAGTGTAAAATACTGCAAAATAAGATTTCTGACTGTGGAGCCAAGCAAATCTGTATGAGACAGACAGAAAGGCAGATATCACCCAAAGCAGAATAAACCATTCAAGAGAATTAAATAGTTCTGGGTGATGCCCAGAGTGTAAACCTATGTACAGGTTTCCTAGCCTGTAGCAGGAAAGTTGAAACAGGAACATGTTTCCAGTATTTTTTTTTTTAAATCCAAGTTGGTTTCTTTTTTTGTTGGCTGTAATAAAGACACGTTTTTCTGTCACCCATGTCCACTCACTGCCTCTGCTTTCGTGGGAGGCGAGTGTCACTTGTGACTGCTGGCAAGACAGGAGCTCTGGCAGAAGAACGTGCCTGTTTAGTTCTCAGGGCCTGAGACATCTGGCTTGAGGGGTCCTAGAGGAGAGTTTACACCCAGAAACGGTAACAGAGGCTGAAAGAGGAGACAATGATACTGCTTATTTACACACTGCAGTAACATCAAGAACACAGGTCCAGCACATTTCAGTCCAGCAGATCAGCAAGATTCTAAGCACAGCAGATCCACAAAAGAGGTGTAGGACAAAAATTAAAACAAAGACCTTTTTTCATTTTGTTGCTTATTCTGCACTTGGTAATATCACAAACTTGTATAACAACAATCAACCCAATCATAATCACAACAATACCCTTCAGTAAAAACTCCCAGAATTCAAGACATACATCAAAATGCAGACTGGGATCTGAATTTTTGGATGAGGATTTGGAGCTCATATTGCAATTCAATCCCTGCTTCAGTCATTTTCTGGACAAAACATTCAGTACAACCTAAAATTAGGAGACACAGACTAATTCTTAGAGACTACTGCTACCTCTTGCTCCTAAGAGTAACCTTTCTAAGGAAGGCAGCAAAATTTGAATGACATAAATGCAGAACCATTTCTAATTTTCTAAATTTGCCATAAAACATTAACTGGTCTACAAACCATAGACCAAACGAGGCATGTGATTAATGCCCAGTAAATAAACCACATTCCCAGGGCAGCTTGATTGCCTCATCTCTGAAAATATTTCAGGTGAGTTATGCAGTGGGACTATATACTGCCCAACTTGGCTATATATCTAAGAATTAATTAGAGGTAAACTTCACTGAGATTATTAAACATTTCCACTGTGAGATTTTTATTTGAGGCTAAAGGAGGAAAAGTATTTGGAAAAAAATTAAATCTTATGATTTTTAATGGAAGAAAATGTTGGATCACAATAATATTAGTTATTTGGCTTGTGCTTAATTTATATTTATTTATGGGTATAAAGAGAAATTAATCTGGACCAGTGCCTTGGGAGCCAAAACCTCAATTTGTACAACCAGCTTCCATAGAAAAATGTTGATTTTTACTGTCTGAAGAGCTAAGCTAACACTTGTATTTAGACAAATAAGTGCTCTGATTTTCAAAAGAGCCAAAGATCCACATTTCCAAGTGATTTATGGCTCAAGATCTTAGAAGATGAAGGCAGTTGTTCAGCTATCCAAATGTGGACTTGGATGCCAACCCTTTGGCCCTAGTTTTTTAGCGTTTATAATTTATAATGCCAGTAAATGTGCAGACAGGTGAGAGGCAGCTCTACAGATGAGGACAGAAGACATTTAGACACAGAAGAAGGAAATCCGCCCTCTTCTGCATGTTCATCTTCTTTATTTCCAAAAAGCAAGGAACAACAGATTTCTTGAGGACAGCTCCTGCAATCAGTGCTTTCTCTCTAAGAGCATTGCACCGCAAAAACTGAGTGGTAGGCATGACTTTACTAGACTCAAATTTTTTCTGCTTTAGAATTGACCATGATACCATGTAGAAAACTACAAATAATTCTTAAATATGTACCTACGGATGCTTCTAGGGATGCATGCTAGGCGGAATAGATAAGAACTGCTGAGCTTGACAAGGTAAAGGGAACTCATGCAATTGAGTACATACAGAAGGAAGATAAGGGGAGGAGGTGGGGGGTGGGGTGTGTGGGGTGTGCAAAAGGGAGCCCATGCTACAGAGGATGTAAGGACGGAAAGATAAGAGGAAGCAAATTGGTCATGGCTGGCCTTGGGGCTGATAAGGTGTGAGAATCATGCCAAACAACTGAAGGGACACATGCAAGGTATTGGTTGTATATACAAATGAGTTCCAGGGAAATGTATGAGTATGTTAATTAATTCTCAGAAAATTAGTGAGTATTCATAGAATGTCAACATATATCCTCTGTACAATGCTTGTTCAGCACATATTTGGGTGGAATGATCCCCCTGTGTGTCCAGCCGTCAGTGTCCCGCTTCCTAACACTGGCGTAACTACTAGAGAGTTTCTTTGCCATATTTGGTATCAACCAGCGGAAACTATAAGACAGTGTTTAAGGGTTTCCCCCCTCGTCTAGAGGATCTTGGTTCTTAAAACAGTTAAACATGTCAATTAAAATGTTGCTTAAAAATAACAAAAAAAACAATAAAAATCAAACTGAGAAGAAAACCCCATCTGTGTTCCTCAGCTGTTACCTTTTAAAACGCAGCAGACAAGGTTCTTGCCAAAAGCAGGGAATGCAAGAGGTCACAGGTGGCACTTGTCTAAGCAGCTTTTCTGGAGGTCTGCCACCAGAAACCAGGCTGAACTTGCATTTCTGAGAAACCCTTCTGACAATGGATGCTGTGGGGCTTAACTAACTCAATGTACTCCTTAAAAGAGCTACAGAACCCTCTATATAGCAGTCTAGGTTGAGCCTCTTCATCTGAGCTGGCTGTATTTTATGCTATTTTTTAATATGCTGCATCAGTTTTCAGACAATGCTATGTGTGGTACTGGTATGTCTTAGGGTGCCACCACATGAATAAATTATTATGAGCAAAACCAGAAGGTCAGTTGCCCAGCATAACCACCTCTATTCATCATCTTCCTGTGGTGCATCACGTGACAGATCCTCGGGACTTTGCACATTCCACAGGAAACCAGGGCCAGGAGTGCTGCTGCAGAGCTGCTGACACTGTGCAAATGCACATTACAGATGACTCTTTAATTTCTTCATCTGCCTGTACTGTTATTAGTTGATCATACCAGAGGATTTTAAAAATGTCCAGCCTAAACTTGCCCTGTCACAGTCTGAGACTGTGAACTCTTGTTCTGTCACTGGGTGCCTGGGAGAAGAAACCAACCCCCACCTGGCTACAACCTCCTTTCAGGCAGTTGTAAGAGAGCAAATGAGGTCTCCCTTGAGCCTCCTCTTCTCCAGGCTCAATAATCCCTGCTCCCTCAGCTGCTCCTCATAGGGCTGCACTCCAGGCCCCTCATCTGCCTTGGTGCCCTTCTCTGGACACATTCAAGCACCTCAACATCTTTCTTAAATTGAGGGGCCCAGGACTAGACACAGTACTCAAGGTGTGGCCTGACCAGAGCTGAGTACAGGTAGAAGAATGACTTCCCTTTCCTGCTGGCCACACTATTCCTGATACAGGCCAGGATGTCGTTGCCTTCTTGACCACCTGGGCACACTGCTTGCTCATGTTCGGTTGCCATCAACCAGCACCCCCCGGGTTCCTCTATACCTGGCTGCTCGCCAGCCTGTAGCGCTGCCTGGGGTTGTTGTGGCTGAAGTGCAGAACTTGGCACTTGGTCTTGTTAGAACTCATGATGTTGAACTATACCCATCTGTCCAGCCTGTACAGGTCTCTCTGCAGGGCCCTCCCACCCTCTAACAGATCAACACTTGCTCCCAATTTGGTGTCATCTGCAAACTTACTGATGGCGGATTCAATCCCCTTATTCAGATCATCAGTGAAGATATTAGACAGGACTGTGCCCAGTACTGATCCCTGGGGCACACCACTAGTGACAGCTGCCAACTGGATGTGGTGCCATTCACCACCACTCTCTGAGCCCAGCCATCCAACTAGTTCCTAACCCAGCAGAGAGTGCCCCTGTCCAAGCCAATGGGCTGCCAGTTTGGCCAGGAGTTTGCTATGGCAGACAGTGTCAAAGGCCTTGCTGACCCTGACCGAATGTTCAGCTCTGAAACAAAAGCTTTAAACTAGATGAATTTTGACTGTTTCAAGCTTGAATGTTCACATACATTTACTTCTGCCTTTTATCAGTATCCATTAACACTGAGCACATTTTATGTATCAGCTTGGGAAAGTATACACACAAAGTAGCACATCATCTTTTCTTTTTTTCTATTTCCAAAGACCAAGGTTTCTTACACAAATTGGCAAAAGAAGACCTCTGATTTGTTAAATGGTTTTCAAAATCCAAACCAGAAAAAAAAAACCAACAAAAAACCAACAAAACAACAGTCCACATTTCTGATGTATTCAGAAGCTTTTTGCTAAGCACTTAAGCACTAGCAGTTCTGGACTGATTTATTTTTCTGTCTTATTTAGTGAAATGCCTGGGTACAGATATACAGATTAACCTTTTTCGTTGCTCATATTTACTGTGTCGCTTTCCTTAAATTAGGCAACTACAAGTGTTTTCATAAATGGACTGAAAGGTTGTCTGATTGCACTATGGCTTCTACTTGTGTCCTCTGCTGAAATGCTATTATGTCCCCTGCTAAAGCAATGCTGCTCCACGACTCACAGCAGTTACTTTTGTGTAGCTCACTGGGGATTACAGGCCCTCAAATGAGCCAGAACAATTTATACCACTCATTTATGTTTACTTCTCTTCCAATGTTAGATACTCACTGTCACAAAATGCCAGTTTATATTAAGATTATAAATCTTCCAGCATAGACAACTAACTGCAGCCCATTTTAAATACACCATTTGCAACACTACAATTTGCAGCTATGGCAAATTAAATTCCTGAAAGTTTTTCACAACAGAAACACAATCTTCTCAAAGTTTAAAAAAACCCAAAAAGTCAAACCAAAGATCCACACAGCCTGCTAACCTGTTGTTAATAAGGGCCAGTAGTAAGTGGCATAGGGAAGAACAAAGGAACACAGGGTAATTCTTCCTCAGAATCATACAATGGCTTAGGTTGGAAGTGACCTCAGGGACCACCTACTCCAACCTCCCTGCCATGAGCAGGGTCACCTCTCAACTACACTCAGCTGCTCAATGCTTCATCCAACCTGGCCTTGAACACCTCCAGAGAGGAGGCATCCACAGCCTCCCTGGGCAGCTTACTCCAGAGTTTCACCACCCTTGTAGTGAAGAACTTTCTAAGACCCAGTCTAAACCTAGATACCCTTCTGAAAAGTCTCTCTGCAGCCTTCCTGTAGGATTCTTTCAGTGCACATGGAATAGATGCATCACAAATACTGGTGGATGCCATACCTCACTCATTAGATACAAAATGAACTCCACCTCCAAATGATACTTAAGAAAAGCCCACAAAGCCTCCCAGCCAATCTCTATGTATCACAGAATCATGGCATGTTAGAGGTTAGAAGGGACCTCCAGAAATCACCCAGTCCAACTCCCCTGCCAGAGCAGGATCACCTAGGGCAGGAACACATCCAGGTGGATTTTGAAAGTCTCCAGAGAAGGAGACTCACAAGGCTAAGACAGGCCTAGTCCTTGTCACCTTGCCACAGTGGCTAGAAGACAGTAGTGTGACTTGCTGGGTCAGCACAGGAACAAATGGTATCCATAAGAGGTTTCTAGCGCTGACCTTTCCTTCTCCCAAAGAGTTAATAGCAAGACTGTGAATTGCAGGAGGAAAATGAGCTGTCCTGTCTCAAACTTTACTAGACATTGTATTTCAAGATCCTTGTCTTAATTTGAAAAGCATTTTCATAGTTATCTCTAGAACACATGTGAAATAGTCCAAGTTTTGATGACCTCAATCCAGCCAATCTGTTGTATGAGATGTTGACGATACTGAAAAACTTGGGTCTCAGTAGCTCATGTGACAGAAATTCAAGGCAAGGGTGGGAAACAAAATTCAGATGGGGCATTTAAACAGGAAACTCAAGGATTTTTCACAGGTAGATATTATTCCTAACCTTACTATTTACGGAGGACAATTATTCTTCAAAACCTCAATGGGAAATATCAAGAAAAAACAAAGCCTTTTCAGGTGAGGGCTGGTGTATTTATATTCTCTGGATGCCCTTCCCATGTACCTTAAGGTCTTATTTATTTATTGCATAGTACAGTTAGAGATTTATTTTCCTTCTTCACCATTAGGTAAGTATTTCTTCTCTATTGGTAAAGGCCACTACTAACAATAGTTCCCTACTTAAAGGTAAAATAAATCTCCTGCAATATCCCTGAGCTCCTGGAAGCAGACAGGAGATACTAGCACACACTATTTAAAACATGATTTTTAAACATTTTAATAACTAAATGGGTAAATCCTAAGAACCTTACTTGGTGTTTATTCAGCCCTTACTTACTGAGACAAACTCCCAAGGACAGAGTAAACACTGAGAGAAGACCTCAGGCCTTCACCCACAGTTATAAACAATGAACTCAGCACAAACTGTGATTCCTGGCTGACACTGAGAGGAAAGCAGCAGCTAATGCTTCTCGTTTTGCTTCCAGAATGATTATATGAGATTTACTTTCTCCCTACAAAAAACTTGCCCCTATTTAATATCTTACCCTACCCAAGGCTGGAGAGCAACAGGAAAATTAGATGAAGAATGACTGGTTCATAGAGGCCAAAGAAAATTGGAAACGGGAGGTTAAAAAAAGGCCTTAAAAAGAAGCCTACTGCCCAAATACTGATGAAGGTTGCCTGACTGAGGGACTTGTTGCTGTTAAGAGAAGTTAAAACGATACTTTGAAATGCCATTGCATCTATACAACCTTGGACCACGGAGTTCTTAATACCCATCAGTCACACACGGCAGGTTTCATTGGGAAGATCTCTACTTGTACAGCTTCAATTCCATGCTCCTATCACCAGTGAGTAAACTAAAGAATGGCAACAACATGACAGAATCATACAGCAAACCAGGAACTCTAAACAAAATCTGGGATTTTGAGCAAACATAGCATCATAGAATCATTTAGGTTGGAAAAGACTTTCAAGATCACCAAGTCCAATCATTATCCCTACCATAACAAGTCCACCACTAATCCCACTAAAAAATTTTCCAACATTAAACTATTAAGCTGTTTTTCATACAATTACTCTACTGCCTTGAAAATTGTGTTTCACTGTATTAGGTCCCAGAGACAACATAACAGACGACCAAGGGTGTCCCTTATCAGCTCTCATTTGTATCACAATTGTTCTTTTACAGTTCAGTTAAGATCTGCTAAGAAAAAGAGCACAAAAAGGAGTCCTTTTTTCTCACCATAAGATGGAGACACAAAGAATAAGCGAGCTGCTTAATGAATTCATGCTTACAGACCAAAGATAAACAAATGGTCTGGAAAGGCCATTTATTATATCTAAATGTGCCTGTGACCTGGGAGACATCCCCTGTCCAGCCCTCCTCAGTACAAAAATCTCCAGAAAGGCACGTGGGTTTGCTCAAGACTGTGGACTTCAGCTCAATAGATTCTTCTGAGTCTAGAGAGGAGCAATTAAAACTGATTTGTGTTGATCAGAGTAAAATCTGATATCATCACTTTGAAGACTACAGGAAAGGAAAGACAACCCAAAACACCCCCTTCTGTTACAATGAAGGGCTGTTGCTGGATCTCTGTGAACAAAACCAAGAAAAAAAATATCTAAAGAACGAACAAGTTGCTATGTCTTGTCCCCTGCAATGGAGCAACACTATCAGATCATCAGTGAAGGAAGATAATCTTGTGACTTTTCCAACTACGGACTCTAGAATGCAACCACCTTCCTAGAACAGAAGAAATAAAATCCCCCAAACCCCATGAAAAGATAAAACTGTTAGAGTCAGGAAATAAAGGTGCAGGTGCTACCTTCTAGAGCTGCATCTACTAAAAAGTATCCTTCAGTCCCACAATGTTTTAAGTAGAGAGGCTCAAATGAAGCAGCTCAATATTTCTGGCAGCCAGACCAGATAAATCTTACTAGTATCAACCTAAGTACTTAAGAAGGTCAGTCTCTCTTGCTCACTCTAAGGCAAAATGTGGGAAAAAAGAGTGAGGAACAGGAAAGGAGCCCTATTAGCAGTCAGACCTGGAAGAAGCTCAACTTAAGACTTTATATCCATTGTGTTGACATTAAAAGGAATAGAAAACCCAAGGAAAGAAGAAAACAGGTGTCTGGCTAATACTCTATAGTGCAATGCCCTATTGTCTGCTGAGTGTAAATGCTGTCAATTCAGAGCACTGAAGATCTTTGCAGCATGCAAGGCAAAATTTCTAACTTGGATACCATAGACTCCTGAAATACTGGATAGCTGCAGTTTGTAAAAGTAAAGATATAACAGTTTTAAATCTACTAAACTAACAAGTACCTCTGTGTCCCATCTAGTAAAACTAGAACAGCAGTCCCTACTCTCTTACCCCATTTATTCAGCATTGCAAAGGACTCCAAGACAACCAAAGAGAAGACATTGCAGAAATGTTCAGTGTTATAAATCCAACACCATGGTGCATGGCTCTGTACAGCACAGGGCAGCTTGTAGATAGCTCCAGCGTGGAAACCACTGTGTCTGTATTTTCAAAGCAAGTGTTATCACTTATGCCAGTGAGATACATCTGGAATATTAGCCTTTTTTATAGTCTCCAACCATTTGTTCTGTCCACATCTATTCTTTGAGTCTTTGAACTCAAACAATCTGTTCACAAAAGGGAAGAAGGGTTGACTGCAAAGTTTTCTGTCACTAAGCATTCTCTAGTTTCTATACAATAGAGGCTGTATTGCTTTCAGCTACAGACCCCTGAACAGGTTGATCATGCAAAGACATAGGGTGTTTGACAGGCACACACTCAGCAGCAGTGTCCCGTTCTCCCAGTCACCAAGGCATACCTTGTGCTTTGAATTGTGTCAGGCCAGGAACAAAGGAACCCTGCTCATAACAGAAACTTTTAATAACTCATTTACTGAGAAAGCCTCCCTTTCATCTTCATCAAGCTTTAGGAAAGGCTGGGAGGCAAGCAGAAATAAACATTATACAGACACGCCACTGCTGGCTCTAAAGTAAACTCTCCAACTTCCTATTTACATTTCAAGATCTTAAGCTTTGTGGTTTACTAGTTCTGCAAGTAAGTGCTTTGGGTTTTGGAGGCAGCCTGCACATGATCTCCCACCACTACAGAAGTCTTCCTAGCTTTTATTAATATAATAAGGAGGTCAGAAAAACAACAATATTTTACATACCCTGCTAGCAGAAATATTTTACTACTTGCCTTTTAAAAATAAAACAAGGAAAGCAATGCATACAATGTCAAATTATTACCAACAAAGGGGATATTACAGTTTTGTTAGTTGCTTTTTCAAACCAAGGATGCTAGACAGTCTCATTAAAAAGGGTGTGGAGGATTTCTTTGAGAGACAAGTAGAACGTGGCGATTTTACAGATACATAACCCTTCTAAGGCCATAGGCTGCAACGACACCTAAATAGAGTCTGTGGCCTTTTCCTCTGAAGGCTAAATCTGTGTTCACTAAAGATGGACAACCTGTAACAACAACCATGAGGTAAGTGTGGTTTTCATTTCATGCAGCACTCCCCCATTGTAAAACATCTTCATTGTTTGGGAAGTCAGCACTGCAACTGCTGCCAAATGCAATATATAAGCCAGCAGAACTGAACGGAGAACAGAGCAAGAGAGGTTCCTGTGACCCAAATTTATTTCTCCCATTTGAAAGATACCAGCTCTGTGACTCATGTGCAGAACAGGTCCTACAGAAGAGAATAATATTTAAAAAAACAGGAGGGTAGGCACTTACCAATTTCATAAAGTTCTCAGCACATTTTAAAAACTCGTCTAGGTTGCCCAAGCTTCAATAGGTTTGCTTTTGTTTTTATTTTTCTTCCTTACTGCATTCCTTGCCCCATCTCCATACTCACCTGACCTTCCCAAACCCAGTCCCCTTCCCCTGGTCAAAAGAAGGACAAATTGCTGCCTTTCCTAAAGCCTAGGTCACAGCCAGTTGGCACTCAGATGCGTGGCTCCTGGCTCTGTCCCCTCAGAGACTGCACGTTTCACATCAGGGATGCACGTACAGCAAGGACTGAAGTGTGCAAGGCTGAAGTGCTGCACGCAGTCCTCCAACGCACTCTCCAGAAAGGCACTGCTCAGTGCCATCCCACTAGATAGCTGGCAGAGCCAGGAACAGCCTGTTTAGTCCCTGCAAGTTTTCCTCTCATCACAGATGACTTCAAGCAGCTGAGGAGTCCCTGTGTAGTAATTACTCAAAAGTCTGCTGCTTTAACAACGTGGCACATTCTGAAGAGGAGACTCTCACATCAGAGCCAAAATACACTGAATCCACTTGCTGGTTTGGCTCCCACCGAGATTACAGAGATCAGGCCATGAGAACACTTTGAGCCAGCATGTCTCTGCAGTCTCCACTCCAGGATGTACCGCAAAGGACACGTACTGTGCATGCTTTGGGGGTGGAAACGTGCTTTACACTCAATTTATGTGAACAAAGCTGGCAGCTTGGGCGGATATTGTGGAGCAAAGAAGCTCTATTGTGTTTGCCAGTCATCATGAGAATCGAAGGAACAAATTTAGAATAAGCAAATTGGGCTGAAGTTCCTTTAGCAGAAAACAGGCAAAGACTAGTCAGGCTTGGTAGAAGAGATTATGGGATATTCTTCCTGAATAGTAAACACTGGGACAGCAAAATAATCTGCCTAGTTTGCTGTTCATGTAGTTGCTCAAGCTCTGTCTTTTAGGTCATGTAGTAAATCTGAAAAGATAGATGATAAAATTCTTGTGCCTTTCCAATTTAAAATATGACTAAATTGTAACCTTCAAACCACGTATCAGGGGAAAAAAAATAACTGTGCACCAAGCCAGGTGAGTCACCTCCAAATGACAGGAGTCAGAATAGTAACAAAACCAGATGCAAAAGAAGACACTCTATCTAAAACTAAAAAACTTCCCTGGTGACCCCAGAAGAGAAGTTACGTGCACAGGGAGTTGATAAAGAAGGAATGACTGAAGAAGCACACAGGCCACACCACCAAACAAAGACACAAAAAAATATCAGAGACTCTGGATAAGAAAGAACACATCCCCTTGTTTGGGGTAGCAAACTCAGAAGTCCAAGCCCCAGTAAGCTGAAATCTCACCAGAAGCTGTGCCAGCTACTTCCTTCAGCCATGAACCCAAAAACATGTTAGAGCAAGAAGGACAAATATTCGCACCTGTTCTGTGACAAGTGCAAAGCAAATCTCCAAGGGGACCAAATTCACCACAGAACAGGCAGAAGTAGGAGTTGATACACATTTTATGAATGTAGTTTATGCATAAATAGCATGTGTGCTGTAGAGAGACAAGATTAGCAAGGACCTATGTCTGATTCTGCAGACAACCAGAGAAAATGGAGTGTTGCACAAGAAAATGCCTGCTCTCTCTCACAACAGGCTTCGTTATTTCTGAATCTGGCAGCTCTGAATGCACCTTGTTCTTGCTCTCCACAGAAGTCCCAGTCTTGAGGAAGAGGCACAATGCCCTAATTACTTAATAACCCTCAGCATGGTCCATTTTCCCACTCAAGAGCTATCCTTTTTTTTTTTCTGCTTACTGTTTTAAATCAAATTCATTTCACAATCCCTGGCTACCAAAAAAACAGTCCCAGTCTGGTCCCAGTCTGTTAGGTTACTCCAACCTATAGTCGCTTTGACAATAACTTTACAGACTAATGAAACCTTTTACTTCAAAGGAAAAAAAAAAAAAAAAAGTTTTACGATGTGAATTTTGTGCCCATAAGAAGAGAGCTGATACCAGGTATGGGAAACTGCAGGATTTAACTACCAGAAAGAAGCAACAGCACTGCTCCAAGGAATCCTAGGAATTTTCTGTGTGTAAGTCCCCTGCCACAGTGCTTGCTTGGGTTAGTTGTGCTGTTTACTAACTGGCATCTGAACATTAATTCAATCCTTGGTGGTTTTACACATCTGCAAAAGGGCAAGCATGCTTGTGTTCAGGACTGGGACAGAAGAATAGAGATTTGTAGCCCTCAGTCCTTCTGATCACATAAAGGTTTCAAAAGAAAACAAAAGACTTAAAAAAAATCTTTAAAATATGTCACAAAACCAGGCAGGAAGACAAGATTTAGGGAAACCAATTACCTTATTCCCAAAAGTTAGGGCATGTCAGATCTATGCAAGCTGCTAGTTAGGAATAATATACAAGCTCATATTTCAATCCTTCAAGCCTGCTGCTATTTTACTGTGAAAAACTACTCACACATTTTGTGTAGTTGCCATGGTGACACATGGGGAGTCTCCTAAAAAGTTCCAAAATAAAATGTGGGTGCTGGAGCTTAGAGACCCTGCCTACAAAGCACGATGGCATGCAACAGCCCACTCAGAAAAGTCAACCACTGCGTATCTGTCACTTGAAAGGAATACCTACACTGCATGGAGGGATCAAAGCTCCAGCAAATGAAGCCCAGGCCCAGCCCTAACCTAAGTGCCAATCCTTCACGAGTGAAAGGACAGCTTATTTGACATTCCAAATGCAAATCCTGCCAGTGACATTTGCGAGGGCAAAGGAGGCAGCAGAGAATCTGTAAAATGAATAACTCTCCAAAAATATTCAGAAAACCATCTTCTCTTTTCTTTTGCCTCATGGATAATGGATGAACCCTAAGGTGGCAGTAACTTTCAGCAGCTACCAACTCAGACGTGGACCTGGATCAGTAACTTAATTCAAAAACTATTTTTGCTGCTTTCCTGAGCTACCCAAACATCTCAACAGCAATGCAAAACGCTTTGTGTGTCTGATTGTCCCAAACTGTCAGTAGTTAATCCCAAAGTGTATCCTCACTTAAAAATGGTAGCTCTACCACAAATTATTACAGCCAGCAGTAAAATTAGGTTCCACATTTGTACTTTTCAAAATATCAAAGGCGTGATTAGCAAGGTCTTTTGTTCAAGATCTCTAGAGTCCTTGAGGTAATAAAAACTGGGTCATGGAGCAGTTTCTCTTGAAGTTCAGGCAGTACCTGCCTGTGACTCATGGAGTATTTGGTCTAGAGAATGGAAATGCTGCACCAATGCACATATTACCCCTGCCCTCACCAAATAAAGGAGAAAGGCAGGGAAAAACAAAAGGGGAGCAGATGATTTCTGACCAGCTTCCTGTTACAATCCCTTGAAAGAAATCCAACCATACTTTCACCCTGCTTTCTGTTTTCTGAATTTCTCCTGACAGTTGGCTCTTTCATTTGCCAGAACCACAACAAAGGATAGCCTTGAGTTTCCACACAGGCCATTTTTTCCCTCTCTCGTCTCTGATCATCTCACAAAGGTATTATTGTTGCTGGCTCACTGGGGCTCAGTGCACCTGAGGCAGATCAAAGGCGCTTTTTAATGCCCGCCTGACCACACAGGTCTCTCTCCCACTGCATTAAATTAAACTCAGTGATTAATCTCTGTAGCCCTGAGGGTCCCTTGGTGCACGAGAGAAAGAAAATATATATTTCTATCAAAATACAAGCATAATATACTTTCATTTTATAGCCCTAATTAAAAAAAGGAACAGCTAATTTCAGCCAAATGCAGCTGCATGCAGGTCTCATTAAAATACAACTGCTCTGTGTGCTCTACATTCACTTCATGCAGTCCACACAGGTAACAGATAATAGAACATCAACCAAAGTCATTCACACAGATTAAATCCAGAGAAGTTTAGAATTTGCTTATTGTCTGCTGGTAATGATTGTTGTATCTCTGAGCAGATGAGTGCAGAGAGGCAGTGAAGGAAACAATTATAAAATGCTGAGTAGTTATATTTAAATAAAAATTCACTTAAATCTAGCCCCAAACTGCACAAGCATCTATTCCTGAGTTTGAGGTCAAGTAACTGAGAGCCTTGACAGGTGCTACCTTGTCTATTGTGTGCAGACTTTGGGCTTGCTTTAATGACAGAATCATAGAATGGCTCAGGTTGGAAGATACTTCAGAGATCATCTTCTCTAACCTCCCCACCATGGGCAGGGACACCTCTCAACTAGACTCAGTGCTTAAGGACTCATACAACCTGGTCTTGAACACTGCCACAGAGCAGGCATCCACAACCTCCCTGGGCAGCCTGTTCCAGAGTCTCACCACCCTTGTACTGAAGGACTTCTTCCTAAACTCCAGTCTAAACCTGCTCTCCCTCAGCTTCAAACCATTCCCTCTTGTCCTGTCTCTAGACACCCTGATGAAAAGTCCCTCTGCAGCCTTCCTGTAGGATCTCTTCAGGTATTGAAAGGCAGCTCTAAAGTCTCCCCAGAGTTTTATCTTCTCTTTGCTGAACAAACCCAGCTTCCTCAGCCTATCCTCATAGCAGAGGTGTTCCAGCCCTCGGATTATTTTTGTGGCCTTGATTAACTGTTACCATCATTGATTGAGCACTGATTAACATCCATGTGGACTCTACCATGTCACTTTTATGGCCACATATTTAATGGAACCAAGTATCTCATGACACTGTTTATACTGATATGCCATGCTCTAGTCTGGGAAGGAAAATTAACTAGACTTGTGAACTGGGTCTATGTCAGACCTTACCAATATCAATATATTACTAATTAATAAAGAACCACATGCATGTCCTCCTCCAGGGCTGGCTCTACTAAAGGAGCATGTTGAAGCCAGCTGGCCCATTTCCAGCTGCTCAACATTGCCCTTAGACCTTCTGGGGAAACTGTATGTGAGCTCCTCAGCTCATTTCAGTCATGTATTATGTCTCTACTAACCCAACTCATTTTAACAATTCAAACTAACTCCGCTAAACGAAACAGGTTACAAAGAGTTCACACAAACATCCATTTCTGACAGGGCAGAAATTTCCATTAAAAAAAAAAAAAAAAAAAACAAAAGAAGTAGTGTCAGGCTCAAAGGGTGACTTCTTCCCTCATAGCTGGTATTTGCAGGCTGCCCCACCTGCCTTGTGACAGAGATCCCAGTGTAATTTTTTCCAGAGGTGAAGCAAGCTACGAGTGGTGGAGTTTGAAGTTTGAAACTCTTGTTTAGGAAGGAATCTAAATATATCCCAATTGCTTAAACACACTGCTTCACAACACTGGAATTATTTATATCCTTTAAATTCAATTATGTGCTAAAACACTTTGCTGAACTACAATTCATGTGACAAGATCACCATTTATTCATGCTCAAGATCACATCTTCATGCTGTTACTAAGAAGACAACTTACTGTTAACCCTGGCATTTTAGAATCAGAGAATGGTTGGAAAGGACCTCAAAGATCATCTAGTTACAACCCCCCATCATAGGCAGGGACACCTCCCACTAGAACAAGTTGCTCAAGGCCTCATCCAACGTAGCTTTATTATCAGCTTCCTTTCTTTTTTTTTTTCTACTGGAGCTTTCTCCATGAAGCATGTCAGACCTCTCTAACACCTCTAGCACTCCCATTGCCATTTTCTCGTTTTGGAAAAACCCAATTTATAATCAGCCTAAATTTAAGATCAAAATTATTTTAAAATGAAAAATGTGGCAGAAAAGGGTACTTATCTAAATGGAATGCTTTCAGACTCATGCATTTTAAAAAGGTATAAATTTTAAAAGCAGACACTAAATTTTAATTGCAATCTCAGAGAAAGCTTTTGTATTAATTCACTGAGAAAAATTAGCGAACTGAAAATTGCTTATCAGGGTTTTTCTTTCTGTTTTAGTCATGATAAGTATCGTAATTCTATACAGCAGGGCAGCTTTCCTAAGGTAGAAGGATTTATATTGATTAAGTGGAGAGGTGAGGGAGAAGGGCTGTGACTGAAGACATGCACTCTTTCTCCAAAGACACTATTCTGCAACACATTAGTGACAGGCTTGTCACAGATAACTCAAGCTCAGAGTCTTTGGCTCAGGTTTCAAGCTAGTCTTTCGGCCACTCTAGCATCATGGTTTTTACTTTCCATGTAATTTTTCAGTATTGATTTCTACTACTATTAAACTTCTTGCTTAATAGCAAATGCACAGTAATATATAATTCATATCCAAAGGCAGAGTTACCAGGAAAAAAATAGACAGGGAAAAGAGCGAGAAGGACAAAGGTGATTTTTCCCTTCAAAACTATCAGTTAGCATATTCTGTACAAATTAGGAGCATGCATATAACCTACCCCCATGTGGCATGAAGATGTTCCACAGATCATAGCAACTCGAGATGTAATTGGCTGGTTCTCACATGGCAGGTTATGTCCTTTCACATCTGCTCCAATTATTCCTATTAAAATAAAACCCAAACTCTGTAATAATGAACAGCAAGCCAACTCTTGCAAAACCAGAGCTGTTCTGCACACAAGTAACTGTTGAGTATCTCAACACCACTGCCACAAATTTAAAAAGTTTACTCAGTAAGCAAAGTTCTTTTAATCAAATCAGATTGAAATGGGTTTTTATTCCAGATACATGAGGACACAAGAGGATTTCTTATATGTTCATGTTTATCGAAACAATTTTTGCATGTTACTGTCACTACAACCTGACCCTTATTCACTTAGGCAGCATAAAAGCCTGCCCTGTTGTGAAAGGCACTATGGTAGGCTGCAGATCTGTTTATTAGTTCACAATTCATGCACACACTGTTTGATGTGTTTTGTCAGGGGATGAGTTGGAGAAAAGGGTAACTTGGCAGGAGATTGGAAGGCCGCCAGTTTTGTTGTCTTGACTGCTGCTGCTCTTCCATCCACGGCAGACAGAACTATCTAAAGAAAGATTACTCCTTTCCTCAGAGGAGCTGTGCTTGGCTCTGAGCAACAGTGGACGGGACAGTAAAGGATGGAGGACAAACACAGTAGGCAGCCTGCAGCAGAAACATACCCAGGAGACTGAATCATAGAATGGTTTGGGTTGTAAGGGACCCCCAAAGGTCATCTAGTCCAACCCTCCCTACAGTAAGAACATTTTCCACTAGATCAGATTGCTCAGGGCCTTGCTGAGCCTGACTTGGAATACGTTCAGAGATGCCAGGTAGGAGGAAGGAGCTTGCTTACAGTGTGGAGCAGCCCTACAGCCAAGCTTTAGCATCAAATCCTGCTTAATTCACTTTGAGGGGGATAAAGTGGAAACCCTGCCCTCTCCTAAGCTGTATTCTTGCAACACATTGTGCTGTACCCAGCAAAATTCAGCAGCCCAACAAATACTATTCTATGGATTGTTTTTTGGGGATTTTTTTGTTTGGTTGGTTTCCCCCTTTTCTGGAGCATTACTTTTGAACTGGCAAACTGGTCACCAGACTGTGCATTGCATTTGCATCTACAATGTGCAGATTGGTGACCAATCTGCCAATTCTGCTGAAAAATAAATTAAAAAAAAAGGTATCTTTCTTCTCACTGCACAAGCAACATGAAAGCATTTGCTGACACTGTGAATGATGCCAAGTGTTACTGCTGGCTAGTGTGCTACATTTCATTAATGCCTTCTTGTTCAGGTCACCACTGCCAGATTCTGTTAATAAACTGGTCTGTTGGGGTTTGATATATCCAGATTATCATGACTCTCATGGTATTATCACCAACTGAAGTTATGTAAATATTCAGAAAATCAAGGTCTAAAACCACAAAATCTTTACAAATCTGCCCTTACACTAGCTGGCTAGCTGGCTTGTAACTATGTCATAGCATGGCTGCCATTCACAGTATTTATTGTAAGGATCAAAAGAAAACTGAAGTAGGGCCTTTAACCTCTTACTGCTTTATTTTTCACTGCTTACACACAGATATGCATGAGTTCATATTAAGAAGTTTGGATGGGGTTGTCTACAAGGCAATTTCCTGTACTAGGCAACACTAATAGAATTTCTTAAAGGAGTTAAGAATATTACTCACACTCCAGAGAAAATACAAGTATTAAACTGCATTGTCAGCATATGTTACAAATATATTTTCATAAACTACAAAACTGAAGAGTCTCACGTTTGAATACAGATCACAGCAAACACTAAAACACATATCAGTACTTTTTTGAAACAGAAGTTTTACATCAACTGCAAGAGTTACTAGTTTCCATTCATTTAACATTTAAACTAAGTTTTAAATACCTTCTCTCTTCCTCTCTGCCCCTTTTATCATTATTAAAAGAGCAATATGCTTTAGTAGATTGCCATCCGTAATATCTTTTAATCTGAACATAGTTCACTACTTAGTTCTATTATTTGTACTCTCCTTTTGCTTTTTCTTTCAGGATTTTCAGCTCTGCATTCTACACACTGGAAAAAGATTAAAGTTCTTGTTATTACCAGGTATGGATGAAGGCAAGCTATTCAATATTTGAGACTTGGCCATGCTATTCATTGTCTTGCACTCTCCAACTCTCTTTTTGCTCCTGCTGCCTCTTTTGCTATCCACATATTTTCCTTTTTATTGTATTTTCTACCAGTTTCTCAGCCTATTTATTACTTGTCAAGAGGAATGAGTTCCATTTTTTCTTATCTCCCCCTTTTTCATGTGACTAGCATGCAGGTTCTCCTGTTGTGTAACTGACTCTTCCCTCTGCAATGTCTCTGTCCCTCTCTAATAACAACCTATACATTTTCTCCTGGCAATGATTTCAGCAGTCTGCTCCTGTTTGTGGTGCCATCTGTGAAAACATATTCTGATAAACAGGAGTAGCATAAGCAGACTGTCTCTATCCACTGCAGTCTCACTCTGTTGGATGCCTGTAGCAATAAAATTCTCATGTCAGAGTTTCTTTGCAGAAGACCATAGCAAATGAACAGTTCTCTACTCTCATCATCCAATTCATTGATTTAAGCACATGAAATTCACTGGGCAAGCCCATGCTCTGAATCCCACTACTCGCACAATTACGCCAATTAAACAAGGCCATTTTCAGGTGCTGTGACAATCATGTTTTCCAGCAAGTTCATTATTTCAGGTAATTTTATTATTACATCAATTTCAAGAACATAAAACTGCCAGGTCACAGAGTGTTAAACACATTTTTTACGCAATTAGGATACTAATTAACACAAGTAGATCTGTAAGTAAGTCACAACAGCAGGGACAAAACACATCCCCAACCATGACACTAAAAATCAGTCCTCATTTTGCCACTGAATCTGTATCTAATCTTTCTGAGGTAATAAAAAAAGCAATCTACATGATTGCTAAACATTATCAGAAGCAGTTATCAGAAGCAAAGTAAATGGATTTCTAAAGTTCCAAGCCACAACTTCTAGAAGAACAAATGGGATTTTAAGCACCACAAAATATCTGAAACAGAACTGGCATTTTAGCAGCTAATATATTTCATTTAGATCTCGAGAATACTCAGATGAAAAATAGATTTCCATTGAACAGCAATCTTTCAATAGCACTGAAACTTTCTGAGGTTATTTTTTTTTCTAAACTATCAAAGTAAAAAAAAACAACAAACCAAACAACAAAAAAACCAAACAAACCTCAATTTCCTGCTGAAAAAGCTACATTGAATCACTTTGCTATTGATTATATCTAGGTAAGGCCAAACAAGATAGCAAGAGTTGAGCCTCGCCAAATATATTTCAACTCAGTAGAAACTGGGCACATCAAGAATATATTAAAAAAAAAAGTACCAGTTCCGGAGAAAAAGTTCAAAGTTGCAGAAGGGGAATGCTGTGCAGTGGCCAGTTCCCCTTCTACTCTTTTTGCTAGTTTAGCTACACAGTATTTACATATACTAATGCCCTAAATGAGAAGCAGCATTTTTTGCATATATCCTACATCGTGCTATCACAACTGCCTGTGAAAAACACCTCTGTTGCAGTTTTTAAACAAAGCATTAATCACTTCCAAAACTAAGCAGGAAAACGTTAACTATGAACAAGTCTCAAATGTGAGACAACTCCCTTAGAAAGTTACTTGTTCATTTTTCTTGCCTGTCCCCAAAGTTTTCAGAAGCAGAAGATGCAGACTCTCAACAGGTTGGCATGCCAAGACAGTGGTGTTTCAGCTAAGGAATTCAGAGTGAAATGAGCAGAAGTTAAGCAATATGAAAACATAGTTGAAAGGAAATAAGCACTGATACCCCCACTTCTGCAAAGAGATATTCGGTATTAGCAGTTACCACGAGGAGTTTTTATTCCAGTTATGTTAGTTTGTCACAATAGTATCAGAGTAAATGGTTGGATACAAAGCAGGCTGTAAGAAAAATGGCTTTATAAACTCAATTCAGCACGATCCTGTTCCAAAGGACAGTAAATAAATCACTGAGTACCTAGTCCTCCAGCATGTGCATCAATGAGAGATGCTGCCACTGCAATCCCTTCGGGGAGACCAAGATCTTTTGCAGCCTCTGGCGTGAGACCTTTTCCAACCGGCTCTCCAGGAGACAAGACGTGGTTTCCTGGGCAGACACAAGAAAAACCAAACACCTGACAATTTACTAAACAGAAAAACAAATGTGTATGTTATTATAAGAACTCACTTCCCCTCCTTCAAGTTAGTGTGGTCTATATGAAACAGAAAATACTGCATCAAAGAACTCTATTTAATTAAGAAGAATCTTTCCTTATCTGCCTGTATAGTAAATACAACCATGCTAGGTCAGGCTGTCTCATAGCAATTTAGAAGTTCAAAGTATTCAATGTCCTATCTAGCCACAGAGAAAGATTTCACAATAAGCAATTAAACTCTGCTTGGCAACATTCCAGGAGATAGGAAATACTTATGCAGAACTCCTAAGTTCTTGTGGCAGTCACTGATGAGGCTGCCTGAAGCCAGCCTGCATTCATGTGAAGGAGATGCAGCTCAGCCCATGCTCACCACTGAAAACTGCACCTGATGCACAGTGCAGAAGCCAATTTTTTAACTCGCTTGCAGCAGCTTCTACTAGGAAAAAGGTGGCTATAGGAACAGAAACTCTGGAAAATAAACTGTTTAAACACCGTATTATTCCTATTGCAGTTTTATTTCCTCACAGACTTAAGAAATCCCCTTTTCAGTCTTCCTTGGCTTTACGAAGCATGAAGAACGTAACAATAACCCTGAACACAAGCAACACTCACTCCTGTCACCAGGAAGGCTGGTGGGAGGTCCCAGCTGAATTGGTCTCTGCTACCATAATACACAATACATCCAGTTGGAAGAGACCTCCAAGCTCATCCAGTCCACCCCTCAACCCAGCAGTGAAGGGTCAACACTAAACCATGCCCCTAAGTGCCAGGTGCACATGCCACTTGAACACCCCCACAGACAGGGACTCCACCACTGCCCTAGGCAGATCATTCCAATATTTGAGTACCCTTTCAGTGAAGAAATATTTCCTAATATCCAGCCTGAATCTCCTCTGGTGCAGCTTGTAGCTATTGCACATGCAGTTTTGACTTACAAAAAGAGATATCTTCAACAATTAAATCACAGTAATAAGAGACTGTGCAGAGCTTAGGAGAACAAATATAGATTCATTAAACTTTCCAAATTTAAGGACATATTTCACCTCAACAGCCTCCTCTCTGGCTGCTCAGTATAACCACAGCTGAAGAAACGAGACTGACAGCACAGACTCCACATACTTCCCTATTTACCTGAAGATGTGGTGGGTAAGAAGCAGTGAAAGGCACAGTGGGAGCTCCCATACACATACAAAATCCAAGGTGTTGGTGAGGATCTATCTGCAGCATTTACTGAATGTGACAAATCTTCTGGGCAGAGTTAACAAAACCCTCTTTAAAAATAAAATGGACCTGTTTTTCAAAATTAATTCTATTGAGTATGCTATGCTTAAAGCATGTTCTGATGCATGGGAAGGAAGTAAAACATTCTCTGCTATAGAGATTAATTAAGAGGAACAGCATATCATAAAGTGTCAGAAATGCACTGGTGCCCATGAGCATACTCTTCTAGCAATACAGTTCTGCATTACTCCTTGATGAAAAATAGGTTATGATATTAAATTAATGAATGGAAGACAGGTCTTCAGTTTTACACATCATTTAGATCTTTGTCTTGGCTGTAAACTAGGGTGGCTCTTCCATCTGTGGAAGATGCCCACTTCCTGACAGATGCAGTGTATGGAGCACCCTGTGATCAGGCAGCACTTCTGAAATGCTAGGCTCAATCTCCTAGTAGAAAGTTACAACAAATATGAAAAAGCCAAAATTCTGCACTTGACTTTTGGTTATATAATCAAATACTATGGGGCGGTAAGCAAACCTCAACATTCAGTTTACACAGAAGGAAGTGATGACATTAAAATACCTCCTCACAGGAAATGTCTTTATTTCTTAGTGTCAAGCCAAACCACGGTGCCAGCTTTATCAAGAAGTGCATCTTTTGCCTTTATCTCCCTAGTAAGTTGGAGAGCAGGATGTTTCTCTTGAAGAGAACATTTGTATTACCTTTCTGCTTTTTAAAGACATAGCAGAATAACATCAATCAAAGTTGTTGTCTGCTTCTCTTGATATTCAAAGACTCTGCAGGTGGAAGGAAGTTCAAAAGAGTTCATGCAGCTAAAACCACATCTTATTCTTCAGTCACCTGACCTGAAAGCATACAAATATACTGTGTATACAACATGAAATGGAATTAATCTGAAAAAAAACTTATTTCCAGGCTCTCAGCAACATGGCTGGCTTCTTTATATCAGTCACACTGGTTACACACTTTAGTGTGTGATTATTATGTGGTTATACTCCATTTTAGAGACCAGGGATACTATTAGACAAGTTTTTTTCCTACCATCTTCCCAATTATTGTATTTCTAGTTAATGAGCACTAAGGGAGCAATTTCAGAGATAAAGATAATCTTCTCTTCTATGGCAGGAGTAGAGTATTATCCTATAGGTTCCTTTGGTACTAGTTATTTATCAGAAAAAAAACAGCAGTACTACTGTCCCCCTTATGGACATAAACCCTGTAAGAACATGCAGAGGTGGGTTTCTTATGATTTGAATATGCACCACAATAATTCTGTGTTTGAAACAAAATTATCTAACAGTAGAGCATGCCCTTACTGGTGTTAGGATTGAAGGTAAGCCTCAGCAGCTACTCCTTGGCAAAAAGCATTTCCTGACAAGAAGTCACCCATGACAGGGATTGTGAAGGGGAGCCTCCTAGGACAACCAAGAGTCAGGGAATACAGCAAAGAGGTGCTAGCAAGTGAGTGTAGCAAGGACAGGATACTCATTCTGCCTCACTACTTCATCCTCTGAACTTTAGAAACCAGCGAAAGCTCTGCTACATCCATAGGATATGTTGTGTTGATGATGAGTTTTCTAAAAGAGAAGTAGCAGGATCTTCACGGGTCCTCTTTTTGTCTTCATGGAAGTTGCCTCCCTACCCACACAAGTGTGAGTAAGTACATGTGGAATGGGCAGACCCTTGACTGAACCTGGAAAGGAATCTGTCATTCTCATGGTTTATTTATTCCTCACTGCAAAGCTAGAAAACTCAGCTAGGCATCAGCACACTTAATCTGTAGATTGAAATCTACTGAATGATAAAAATAAGCCCCCCAAAAAGAGGAAGCAGCAATTCAACAGCAGGTGCTGTCCCCTTAAATCCTACCTGTCAGGGGAAAGAAGCTGTCAGAGAGGGAGGAAGGGAAATGAGAGCTCCCTGCACACAGAGGCAGGCAGTGAGACTATTACAGAGGCTGCATAAAAGAGGCAGTGAAAGGACCGAGTCTTCTCAAAGCTCCTGCCAAAGTAAATGTATCGAGTCTTTTGTTTACAGTAGTCTCCTGTGCAAGTCATTTACCTTTGCTATAATGACTTCCAAAATTAGAGCTAACCAAACAAACCCATAATGGCTGAAGCTGGAGAACTTTCTGTTTCACATTCACACAGCTGTCACACCAAGGCAGCGCCTTGATTCACAACCTTTTCATGAGACAGACTATTACTAGCTATTTTTTCCCCCTATAAAGCAGTGAGTTTACAAAAGGAAAAAGCTGTCTGAATCTCTTCCTCCTCTTTTATCCTTCTTTAAAGACTAATGTTAGAATTCACTATGATCAGGTTTTCTGCAGAGAATTTATGTGGTACCAAGGACCCTCTACCATTTTCGACTGTTACCACAGCAACCAGCTATTTACCAGACGCAACACACAAGGCAGACAATACATCTTCAGTTAACTTCAGGACTCAAAACTCACTCTACTGGCTTACTAATATTTAACAGAACTAGGTACTTGAGGACTTAGACCTTTTAAAAAACAACAAAAGCAGAGCGCAGCAGGGGCCCAGCTGACTCAACTATGATATATTCACTGAGAACAGCTTTTCATCTATCGTGCAGAACGTGGCTGCATTTCATAGGCACTTCTACTTGGCTGGATAAGTGCATAAAAATACAACAGGGAGAAAATCAAAATGAGATGTCTTCTTTCTGCACTAATCTGACACAAGAAAACTTGTACTCAGATATATCAATCTCTTGCTTAAATCCCAGCAAGCTCAGAAAGAAACTCAGCCGAAGAATGGTGGAACACTGGAACAGGCTGCCCAAGGGGATTGTGGAGTCTCCCTCCCCGGAGGTATTCAAGATGTGTTCCTGTGTGATCTGGTGTAGGTGATCCTGCTCTGTCAGGGGAGTTGGACTGGATGATCTTTTGAGGTTCCTTCCAGCCCCTAACATTTTGTGATTGATTCTGGTCCTTTCTATATTGTGTAGCCTCTCCCAGACCTGACAAACTAAATGCATTTTATTTTAAAAGACAATACACAAAACAGATAGCCTGCTAAAGAAGGGATATACAACATGCATTGGAGAAGTTATCATAGAGTGACTTAGGTTGGAAGGGACCTCAGAGATCATCTGTTCCAAAATCCCTGCCACATGCAGGGACACCTCTCAACTGGACTCAGCTGCTCAAGGCCTCATCCAGTCTGGCCTTGAACATGTCCAGGAAGGAGGCAGCCACAAGCTCCCTGGGCAGTCTATTCCAGAGTCTCACCACCCCTGTACTGAAGAACATCTTCCTGAAATCCATTCTAACCCTACTCTTCCTCAGCTTCTTCCCCCTTGTCCTGTCGCTAGATACCCTTATGAAAAGTCCCTCTGCAGCCTTCTTGTAGGATCCCTTCAGCTATTGGAAGGCAGCTCTACGGTGCCCCCAGAGTCTTTTCTCTAGGCTAAACAACCCCAGCTCCCTCAGTCAGGCTATCCTCATAGCAGAGGTGCTCCAGCCCTTGGATCATCTTTGTGGCTCTCCCCTGGACTTGCTCTAACAGCTCTGTGTACTCCTTATGATGGAGACACCAGAATTCAAGAAGGGGTCTCAGCAGAGTAGAGCAAAGGGGCAGAATCCCCTCTCTTGCCCTGCTGGCCACACTCCTCTTGCTGCAGCCCAGCACACAATTTGCCTTCTGGGCTGCATGAATGCACTGCTGGCTCATTGTGAGCTTCTCACCAACCAACATCTCCAAGTCTCTTTCTTCAGAGTTACTCTGCCCCCAGCCTGGATTTGGTCACAGGATCACAGGATGTTAGGGGTTGGAAGGGACCCAAGGATATCATTGAGTTCAACTTCCCTCCCAGAGCAGGACCGTATAATCTAGCACAGATCACAGAGGAACACGCCCAGACAAGCCTTGAAAGTCTCCAGAGAAGGAAACTCCACAACCTCTCTGCGGAACCTGTTCCAGTACTTGGTGACCCTTTCAGTAAAGAAATTCCCTCTTGTGTTGAGGTGGAACTTCTCGTGCTGCAACTTATACCCGTTGCTCCTTGCCCTTGGTGCCTGGGATTGTCCCAAACCAGATGCAGGACCTTGCACTTGGAATTGCTGAAGCCCAAACAGTTGTCACTGGCGCACTTCACAGGCCTGCCAAGGCCCTTCTGGGTCCAGCGTATCACACTGTCTGGTGCCACTGGCAGATTTGCTGAGAGTGCCTTCAAGGCCACGCTTAAGTTCTCTAGTTAGCCGAGATAATGCTAAATAAGGATCACAGGAAACAAGAACTGTCCATCCAGATGGATCTCATGAGCAATGTGTAGGATTTTTCCCCTTGATGCTTTGCTCATTACAAAGCTTGTAGACAATCTCCAACTTTTGTGTCTTATGATAATACTGACAACGCCACAAGTCTGGGATATGCAAGGAATTTCAATAAAAAATATTATAACTTTTCTAATTCATCATCCCAAGCCCATCTCACATAAAACACATTACCAAATATCCCTCTTGGTTACATCCAACACTCACATTTACATTAGATGTGCATGGCTGATTGTTCCACCATTTTTAACCATTTTCCTTAGCAAAAATACTGCTAAGATCAGAAGAAAGCAAGATAATGGTGCAGACTATAAAATCATAATATTAATTTTTTCTTAGGACTGAATTAATGGGATTTAAAGACTGTTAGTAAGATTCAGGGCTCTTTTAACCTGGAAATGGCCTCCATAAAAGTTCTCAGCTGACAGTTAAAAGCTTCAGATTTTTCATTCAGAAAAAAACCAAAACTAATTGTGATATTATACTCCAGCTTATTTAAAAGTGAGAGAAACAGTTAGTTAAACAAAATCACTTTGGCTTCCTTCAGTTCAAAATTCATCTATGTCTATGTGAGCTGCCACAGTAGCTTGAGGCAAATCTAATTTGGGTCCTTTCCATCATACTCTCCCATAGAGCTGATGCCTTTGGCTGAACTACCTCTCAACTACCTAACATGTAATTACTCAAGGCAGACATATTAGGTTGCTAAATACTGGCAGAAGCAAGCAAACTACATGTAAGCACATCCTGATTTATTAAGCTGAAAAGTAAATTGGTCTGCAGACCATAGGTGCCTGCTTCAGCAGATGCTTTCTTCCCCGAGCTACTTCATGTACAAATGATAAGCTTTCCTCATTAAAAGTCAAAAGAAAAGAAGAAGGGGAAAAAAAAAAAAAAGCATTCTGCATCATTAGATCACTAGGCATGGCCACTGATGGTTGTGACTGAGTTTCCATTGCTTGATTTCAGTGAAACAGTGCAGAATGAACATCTCTTGTAACTTATGGTTCACTACTCACTATGCTGGCATTCACGTGGGTGCACAGCATGTCTGTTTGAATATCTTACCAAGTAACTAGGTGCAAAAGTGTTTGCATCCAAACTCAATTTGCAAACAATAATTTCAACAGGCTGATCACTTTGATTCTCTTCAAAGACAAAAATTGTCAATGCAGGTGATGTGAGTGTCACCATACTTTCAGAGTTGTAAGTAATCAGACCTTGATCAGTACATCACTAAAATTGTGTGGGCATTTTAACTTGCACTAATTACAGACTGCTATTTAGCGGAATGTTTGTATAATGTGTTTTTAAGAATTCACACACTATCAACCCCTCTTTGAAGAAATCATTACTCCTTTTTCAAAATTGAAAGGCATGGCAGATTAAAAATAACCTGATCAGTCGCTGAACTGACTCTTCCAAATCTTTCAGCTAAGCTTCTGATACCTGCCCAACCTTATTCCCCACTGTATTGTCACAGTACCCAGTCCCAATACACATACTGATGAGATACTGATGCATTATAAAGGGTTCAGAAATGAGTCAGGAAAGCAATTACAAGGATTGAAAAGTATGACAGTTCACGTAAGAGTTTGGGTGAAAAACCCTCAAGCAGCTCAGTGTTTTCCTTTAACACAGAATCCTTCAGTCTGTGCAGGCCAGGGATGTCACCACAGTCTGCCAGACAGCAGTAGAAATTAAAGTTCAGATGAAAAATAAAAGTATATTCTTTAATTAATTCATTAATTTTGTAGAAATGACACCATACTAGCAGTGGACAACCTGTCAAAGTTTGAAGTGGGCTTTCCGTCATGGGAAATTATAAAACCATGATTGGTTCTAAGAGACATTTTTAACTACTTCTGCATTAATTTTAGGGAGACCAAGAGCTTCTGACTTGGAGAACTTGGCAAATCGTTTGAAATAGTCCTTCTGGTTTATGAGTCAGGACTCATAAACCAGACATCATTGTTTTAAAAGCTATCTCAGCGTGAGGCTTAAGCAGAAAAAAAACAAAAACAAAAACAGAAAATGAAGAACACGTTAGGACCAGGGGAAAGAAGAGTTAAGTTAAAAGAAGAATTGACCCAGAACTCTTCAAAGAAATGCCTTGTTTTTCCTTTTCTTTTCCTTTCTCTTTTAGAAAGAAAAAATAAGGAAGGAGGATAATACTTGAGAAAACTAAACACTGAACTAACACAACAGACTCAAAGTATATCAAAACAGACTCAAAAGTCTGGTCAAAGCTTCTCCGACCACATCAAAGAAAAAGCTTCTAGCTTTCATTCTAGAAAAAAAAAGAGAAAGATCACAAATCCACAACATTTCCAGAACATAAGAAAATATATTTTTCCAGGCAGAACAGACAGAGCCTGAGACCAAAACTCTAGAAGTGGACAGTAGGAAGCTGTGGGTTTTGGGTTGTTTTTTGGTTTTTTTTAACCTCTAAGCTATGATGGAGTCTGAGTATGGAAAAAAACACCAAAGAGTATTCCTCGTTTCTTGCAGCAGAGGAGGAAGTGGAAAGGTACCACCTGCCATCAGGATTCAAGGTGATGATAAGCAGAGTGAATGATGGTTCCTTTCCTTACAGTGGAAGAGGAATAGAAAATGTCACCCAGGAAACACTGTGAAGAAACATGAGCTACTCAAGTTTAGCCCAGGCTATTAAAGAAGAGTTATTTGAAATAACAAGAACATCTCAGGCTGGAGAAATTGGCTGACAAGTCAAGCAAAATTCAATGAAGTGAACAGCAAAGTTCTGCACATGAGTTGAAAGGAACTTTGGCACCAGGATGGGCTGGGGGCAGACTATTTGGAAAGCAGCTTGGGAGAAAAGCACTCTTGAGATCTGAAGGACGCCATATAGAATGTGAGCAAATGATGTGCTTTTGCAGTAAAGGTGGCCAAAAGCCTTTTGGGCTGCATTAGGAAGAGTGTCTCCAGCAGGCTAGCAGAGTGAGTGATCCTTGCTTCCTGCTCAGGAGGCCACATCTGGAGTGTACTGGGCTCCCCAGTACTGGAGAAACGTGAACATAGTGGAACAAGTCCAGAGAAGGACCACAGAGATGACAGAGACACATCATACAAGGAGACTCTGAGAGACCTGAGAACTTAAGCCTTGTAAAGAGAAGGCTTGAAGGTGTGTGTGGGATTGGATCTTATCAATGTGCATACAGATATCTGGTGGGAGGGAGTAAAGATAGTGGAGCGATACTCTTCTCAGTGGCACCCAGTGAAAGTACAAATGATAACGTGCACAAACTGAAATATAGGAAAACAAATTTAAACATAAGAAAAACAGGTTTTGTTGGAGAAGGGTGGTCAAGACACGGTAATGAGTTACCCAGGCAGATTTTAGAGTCTTCACTCTTCAAATGCTCAAAATTCAAGAAGACACAGCCCTGAGCAACCTGCTGTAGGTGACCCTACTTTGAACAGGAAGAGATGGACTTGACAATTTCCAGGAGTCCCTTCAAACCTCAACCATTCTGGTGACAGAAAAAAACATGAAATAAATAGAAATCACAGGAATGTGCAGCTTTTCTGAGAATTAATTATTCCAAACTTCTTACTGATGAATCATATATTATGAAATAATGCCTCAGGCTTTGAGGAAAGAGACACCCGAAAACCTCTATGTGCTGTGCCAGTTTCAACTCCTTTACAGTTGCTACAGCTCTTGGACAGACTGAAATGACACAAAGCCAGAAAAATGTTAGCCTATTTGGAACACTAGTCAGTTGTAAATTCCATGGATTTTGACAGTATGTAAGTGTAAATATCCTCTGATTCACCCTTCCACTTTCTGTGAAATTGTAATGTGTTGTAATTTATTAGGGATAGCAAATGACCAAAGGAAAAGAGATAAGGGGATCCTATACTTAGCATAATCCTGTTATTCTCCATCATTTACAAAGTACTGTGTTTAAAGCTAGTTGCTGAAATCAAGTTTTATAAAGAACTGGCAGCTACAAACAGACCTGGAAAAAAAAAGCCAACATCCCTTTCTCTCAGCCTTCAAGGAAAGCCCTCATATATTCCAGAGCATCTGGCATCAAAGGCCTTGGAAAAGATGGAAAACTGATGGAAGTAATGGATTTCCCGCTCCCTTCACAGCTGGTGTAGCATAAGCTTATATTGACTGGATTCTACCACCGTGGACTGAATCTTCCCTTTTCGGCCTAAATGTAAATTGTGTAGAAATTCCAAGTTTCAAAACTGTTTGCTTCTGACAAAACGCCAAACCTATGTGGACTCTGCTGAAGCATAACAAGGGAGGTGTGCCTTTGTTACTTCTGTGTATGGAAGTAGACACCGGCAGATGCAGGAGTAGAATTATTCCTATAATTACATACTCATGATGAAAGTTTGCTGGTTTGTCCCTTGTGTGAGTGCCTGAAGGAACACAGAGCTGCTCCTGTGCTTGAAAACTCAGCATACTGTGCACAACCTTTACAATAAGAATGACAGCAGGTACCAATCAAGAGAGTCACAACTATCCTTTTGAAGTCCTAAATCTTCTCTGCTTTTCTTTATTACCAATTTATGAATAAGTATTCCAAATGAAGTAACATTAGAAAAGACCACTCAGATTTAAAATTATACAGATTCTTCTTCTCAGGGTACTCAAAAATGGCATACACAGAAGCTTCCAGTCCTCAAGTCCTGGAATTAAGGGAAGAATTAAGGATAAGAGATTGCACACTAAAGCACAGGCAGAGTGCTGAGATGAGGATAGTGACACAGCTGTACTGAGGTATGGAAATGCACTTTAGAATCAAGTTGAACTCCAGATCAAAAGAAATCCTACTGGATGTGGCTTGGAAAATGAGAAGCATTCTTCTTGAAGGTGGCTAAGAAGAATGAGTGGGTGAAAGACACAGAAGAGGATTCAATAAGTAAAGAGATGTCTAAGGACTGGAGGTTGTTCTTCCTTGCACCACCATCAGCCGCAAAGCTAAAATCAAATATGAAAGAATTCTACCTGTATAAGGCTAAACCTCGTTAAGCAAAGCTACAGTTATAGATCAGAAAACAAAGACAGAAGTATTACTTGAAGACACACATAAACCTCTGACCTCCATGCTACCCAGTCATATGGAAGTTTAATTGAAAAAAATCCATATAAGGTAAAAAGAGTTCATAATTTTGTGAACAGGCATGACAGCTGTCTACAAACCCCTACTTGCTGATACCACAGTCTGTCCATCCAAGAGTTATTTTCATCAGCATATTAATTTCAAGCACTCAAAAGCTCAAGGCATGTCCTGAGTTTCCATAAATCTTTTGAGATGTAAACAATCCAAACATGTTCTTCAGCTTTGCCTCAGATGTTAAAAAAGATCCCGTATGTATGAGTTGTGTATTTATCCGCTTTTGAGGATGTGGCTGTACATACCTAGTCAGGAAAAGCTGGCCAATGGGTTCATGAAATCCTTATCATAATGAAAGATTGTATTTCCAAGTTTGAAGCTTGCTTTAAAAAAAAACCAAACCTCCATCAAAATCAGGGACAAAACAAGGTGACAAACCACCCTTCACAAAAGATTGCATTTTAGCCTTCAACACACAATCTAAAATCCTATTCTGCAACACCTGCAATGCTTTCAGACAAAGTCATCATCTTCAACCAAAAAGAGATCTGGTATAAAATATTACCATTCAATTAAAAAAAAAATTAAAAATCGTTATTTGGTCCCTTAAGTAGCCCCTGAAGTAGAGGGCTGTGGGGAAAATTTATCAGGCATTTTCTTCCAAATGGAATATATGCTTCAGTACCCTAAGAGGTCTCTAGGACATGAAATTTTAACGGAATTGTTAATGTCTTTCTAGGTTTTATAATACCACAAAGAGATACTCATCATGTGCCTTCACCACAGCAAATAGATGCTAATGCCTGTAGCACACAACACTTTCAGAGTGGTTGTACACAAGCCATCTACTACTCTCTTGGTAGGCAAATTAATGGCATCAATAAATTTAGTATCTCCAGATAAGACTCTTTACCTTAAAAAAAAACCAAGATACAAAAGGGCTCACAAAACAGCTTGCTAAGTGGATTCCCTGAAAGGTTTATCTGCTGTGAGAAATATGAATAGTCAAAGGCCTGGGAATTTTCATAAGTGAACCTATACCTTGATGTGGGAAAGGTTTGTGGAAGATCCTAAAGGTCAGATGTGTGTGTCTCCCTTATCAGCAAGGTCATACATTAAGTTAAACTGAAACTAAGAGAACTACCTGGAATTAGATTGATTGCAGTAAACACATTTTTAAAGGGCAAGGCATTTCAGAAGTGATGTTTAAAGGGCTATTTATAAGAATAAATAAATATGTACATAAAAAAAGTTATTCTCAGCTGATTTCCATAAGTATTTGTCATGAAAGTTAAAGCTAATTCAAATAAAAGTCTGGTTGTAATTATTCATCTATAACTCCTTCTGACTGGACACAATAATGATTTCACTAGAGATTAAAAAATCCCACAGAGCTTTTCTATTTCAAAACTGGTAAACTGTGTATTTACATGCTACAGTGAGAAAATCTTTCTAATTTTATCCAGACATTTTGCTTTCTTTAGAAAGAAGTGATGATTCAGAGCCTGCTAATCTTCTAGGAGAGATATGAGAGAAAAATACTATTATCTGTCTTTCTAAGGGGAATGTGCAAGCATTAAAACAAATCCTTGTACTTGAGCTAAAAGAACCTTGAGCAGACATACACAGACTTGGACAAGCTTGAGAACAGAAAAGGAAATTCCACTAGAATTACTTCACACTTGTTAGGTTTTTTGTTTTGTTTTCATTTTAGGAGGAGTTTCTGACTACATACAATCTCCCTACTCCTACCTGGGTTATCTGGCAATTTCAAGTTCCTTAATCTGCAAGCCATCCAAGTCTACTGCTTCAAATTCTTTTCTGTCAGCTGTAGCACACTATGAAGTGCCTCCTGGACACAGACTCTGACTGTTTGCCCAGAGGAGTTACTGAAATTGCCTTTTGGATTCAATTTCAAACCATTGCCCCTCACCCTATCACTCCAGGCCTTTGCAAACAGATGAGACTCTTCACTTAAGGGACAGTACTCTGAAGCAATGTTGTAAATAAACCTTGAGTTGAGTCTTTTCGATCCTATGTTTGTTGTGCTCACTGTAGCATTTTTGAGCTCCTGGGAGGAGATCTAGGCAGTGGTGGTGCCTCACCACCAATGCTAATACCATAGGATGTGGTAGAAAGGAGTCCTCCACTCTACAAGAGCACTCCAGATGCAGTTTGACCGCTGCTGCTCAAGTGACTGAATGGCACCTTCCTTACATTGTGCTGATTCATTTAAATTAAGAAAAGCTGAGTTTATTCAGAATGCTTTTCCCAAGTTCAGAACACTTATTAAAGCAAGCAAACTCCCCCAAACTTTCACTGGAACAATTTTACTATTCCCATCTTCCCGTGTATGGGAACACTGGTAAGATTAAGGGGTACAGAAAGCAAAGCACTCTGTTTATTTTGGTGTCAGAATGGTTTGGGTTGGGAGGGACTTCCAGAAGTCCTGTAGTCCAACCCTCCTGCAGTAAGCAGGGACACCCTCCATTAGATCAGGCTGCTAAGAGTCTTGTCAAGCCTCACCTTGAATATCTCCAGGGATGGGACCTCAACTACCTACCCTGAGCAAACTGTTCCAGTGTTCCACCACCCTCAATGCAAATAACTTGTTCCTATCATTAAATCTACACCTTCTCTTCTCTAATTTTAAACCATTGCCCCTCATCCTATCACTTCAAGCCTTTACAAACAGTCCCTCTGCAACCTTCTTTTAGGTCCCCTACAGGCTGCTATTAGGTCTTCCCAGAGCCTTCTCTTCTGAAGCTAAACCCTCCCAGGAGACTCTAACAGGCACAGTTTAGAAGATAAACCCAAAGCAATGAAGGAGTAGTTGTCACATAATTTCCATATTTGTGCAGCAAGTTTCTTGCTCCCTCTTCACAGAGAATGAATGAAAATGGCTTGTCCTGCTTTTCTGTAATGTTATCACACAGCTAATTATAATGAACATAACACTTTCCTTTTTACCAAAGCAAGGTTAGACAAATGCTCATGAAAACAAGAACAGATTCTATTTGAGGTCAGGTTTCAACGTTATTATGAAGAACAAGAAGTGTCTTACACCTTGGATACACCTAAGGGAATCAGCTCAATAATCTGAAAAATCTCAAGGTGAGCTCTTCAGAAGCTACAAGTTCTAGCTCACAGTTTGGTGCAATTCTGGAAGTCAGGTTCTGCTTCTCCAACTCCAGCCAAGAGGAACTCAGGTATTCCACTGCTCATTTCATGAAAATCATCATACCCTAAAACCTTTCCCCATTAACTCAGGAAAACCTTTTTGTCTTGCAAGAGACACCTATCATCAGAAGTTAATTCACTGATTTACTTTGTAAACACTGTTTTAACAAAAATTTAAGCCTGATGTTGTAAGTTAATGATTTTAAAATTTTGCTAAGTGTTAAGCCCTATATAGATAAGTTTGAAGTGGCCTCCGTCACAAGTTGCCCTTTTCATTAATGGCTGCTCGTAATTTAAAACTTAGTTACTTAAAATGGCAAATAGCTTTGCACTGTCCTTGAAGTACACTGCATAAATATTGTATTAAAGCCCTAGTTTACACTTCATAAATAATTTAGTTTAAAAAATACTCTTCTGTGAGACCACTGTTGAGATGGTCAATTTTCTGGCAAAAACCTGTATTTATTGAGAGTCTTATTTTAACTTGTAAAGATTTGCTGAAAGCCACATGTGATAGATATTCTAAGAACCATACTCAAACTAAAACCTCAGGAAGCTAAAAGCCTAATACTCCTAGAAAGATTTATATCTTTGCATAAGCAGTTTTAGTTACAGGGGAAAAGCTGAAATCTATTCAAAGAAGCTTTGAAGTATAATTTTCTGATAACCTTAAAATTACTTGTATTTTGTGATGATCAGTAAAGCTGATAGGTTTCATCACACTTCATTTCACTACAGACTTCCCTTCTCCATTTCCATTTCATGTTGCTGCATTTAAAACACTGTACAAACTTGTTCAAAGTACTAGACATTAAAAAAAAAAAAAAAGAAAGAAAAAAAGGGGAAAAAATCAAAGGAAATTTCAGATAATTAACTTTGATGAATGAGCATATTTTAATTCATGTCTGGTAATATTCTTGTTAATGACATGTCTGCTTAGGACATCCATTAAAAGTCCATTAAGTTAACAGGGAAAGTCTAATAAAGTTATCCTGGAAATTTTCTGGTGTATTAACATTACGGACTTTTAATGAATATCTGCTGTAGGAATTGCTATTAGCAAGGCCACCATTCTAATTAAAATTGGGCTCTAAGAGTGAAGAAAAAAACAGTATGAAAAGAATAACAAGCTGAAGTAGCACTTTTTTGAAAATTACTCTAAGGGAGATTGGTACAGGTTGCAAAACATCCTATCAGTAACAGCCATAAATTACTACACTGGGGAATCTTTTGTAGCCTTCTATCCAATAGACCCACAACAAGGGTATCCTTCATGTAACCAGTTGCTGTGACTCCCATTTATTTTTCTCCTGTTGAGGCTGAGCAGCACTGAAAGGCCTTTTGGAAAGATATCAAGCACAAAATGTAAATAGTTTTTCACAGCAAAGTTAAAAATATACTTAGGAAAGCTGTGCCCTATGGGCATCCAGCCTTGTTATCAACCCATCTGAAGCCTCATCAAGTCCTGCCACATTTCTGCTGACGTTCAAAGTAACACAGCAAAATATCTTTTTATGTGTATATGGCTTCTATATATATGTATTTATGTATATGTATAAAACAAAACAACTCTCTGACGTACCTATTTTTTCATACTTATCCATCACCAAATCTTCCAAACCAATAATTTTCCAGAAACTGTCATCCCAACCTCCATCTGATGTGTACGTCCACTTGCACACTACTGTACAGAGGGACCTAGAACACAGAAAATAGAGGCACAGAAGCAGGAAAATTAACACTTTTCGTTTGAAATGCATGACTAGAAAGAAGTTTGTGCAAAATGATCTCTTCGTTCACTGGTCAAAATTCCAATACATGAAGGGAACTCACAGAAAGGTTACAGACTTTTCATAAGGGTGTCTAGCAATAGGACAGGGTGGGGGATGGTTTTAGACTAAGGGAGAGTAGGTTTAGACTGGATCTTAGGAAGAAGTTCTTCAGTAGGAGAGTGGTGAAACTCTGAAATAGGCTGCCCAGGGAGTTTATGGATGCCTCCCTGGGGTTGTTCAAGGCCAGGTTGGATGAAGCCTTGAGCAGCAAAGTCTAGTTGAGAGGTGTCCCTGCCCATGGCAGGGAGATTGGAGTAAATGGCCTCTGAGGATACTTCCAACCTAAGCCATTCCATAATTATATGATAATGCTAGCATTAAAAGAAAAAAAACAACCCCTCCCCCCAAAAAAAACCCCCAAAAACACAAAAACCCCACCAACAACACCAAAACCCCCCAAGATTGGTTACTGTTTAGAGTGCATGTCTTGAGACACTTTAAAAGGACCTTTTGTTTAACATTCTTCTCTGCTAAAACAACTCCTGGTCTGGCCACTTCATGGCATAAATCAGCAAACAAAAGGCCATGCAATACCCAGAAGACAGCAGAGCAGAACATAATAGCTCTTTAGCAAGCAGCTCAGGGAAAGATTCCTGCTTCTCCAGGCTGCACCTAACCAGCAATGTTTTGCACACAGCATGTCCTTAGAGAAACCTTCTATTACTTCTGTTCAAGCTGTACTACGACTTATAGCAGATTACATATGCACTGAGAATTAGCTTCAATACCTTTGGGTACAAAAATGCCTTTATTGGGAGAATGTGTACAAGCAAAATCACAATCCAACTCCTAGAGCTTCAGCAAAGCATCTGTTCAAGTGTCTCCATCAAGCAAACTGAGTTTTCCTGAAGTATTTGGGGTTTTTTTCTTGCAGTTTTGTGCAAAATAAATGTAAACAAAATTCATATATCTGAAAAATGTTTTTAGAGATAAAGTAAAGCCTTCTTTTCATCCAGGTGAGCTACCTATGTGCCTAAATAAGGAGAATTAAACTAAACCACTAAACTAGAACCAACATTTTGTTATCTACATTACCATAGTGCCTAGAGAAAAGAGCTCTGGACAACAACCCCACCATCTTCAGTGAGGTATGATATGGAAGTACCCCCCAAGAAAAGCAAGTGCATCTCCTCCAGCCAGGTTGAATGAGGTCTTGAGCAACCTGGTCTAGTGGAAGATGTCCCTGCCCATGGCAGAGGGGTTGGAACTAGACAATCTCTAAGGTACCTTCCAACCCAACCCATTCTGTGAATCAATGAATTAAAACACAGTAACAGAAATTAGAAAAGAAAGCAGCAAATATAATAGAAGGAGAGAAGCTGTTTTTATTTACTCTCTACAAATCAAAGCTAAGACATCTAGACAATGATACTGTGCACATCATAAAGCCAAGTAAGAACAGATGATTACCTGGAGTACTGTGTCCAACTCTGGGGACCCGAACACAACAGGGATATGGACCTGCTGGAGTAGGTCCAGAGGAGGGCCATCAAGATGATTAGAGGGCTGGAGCACCTCTCCTATGAAGACAGGCTGATAGAACTGGGGCTGTTCAGCCTGGAGAGGAGAAGGCTCCAAGGAAACCTCATAGCTACATTTTGATACCTACAAAAGACTTCCATGAAGGCTGGAGAGGAACTTTTTAGAAGGGCCTGTGGTGATAAGGGACAATGGTTTGAAATTAGAGAAGGGTAGACTTAGGCTGGACATCAGGAGGAAGGTTCTCACAATGAGAGTGGTGATACAGGCTGCCCAAGGATGTGGTTGAGGCCCCATCCCTGAAGACATTAAAAATAAGACTCAGTATGACCCTGGCCAGCCTGGTCTAGCTGGAGGTGTCCTTACTAAGTGCAGAGGGTTTGGGCAAGATGACCATTGAGGGTCCCTTACAACCCAATATAATCTGTGAACTATAGGACCTCTCCCTACTCCCATTTTCTCATCCAGGACAGAAATGTCTATTTTAAATGCATAATTTTTCATTTAATTTTGGAGNGGGGGGGGGGAAGGGGGGGCGGGATTTAAAAAGAAAGGAAAAAAAAAATCACTTGGGGGCAAAAGAAGAAACAGAGATTACCATTTATATCCTTGTACATACTGTGGGGATTATTTTAGGGCTGCTCTTCAAACAATATCCACTCCATACTCTTCTTGAGCACACTCCCATCCCCTTATTTTTTTTTCCTACCAAAGGAAATAAACCCACCAAAACCAGTTTAAGAATAGATCAGACAATTACAGTTCAGTGACTAGTTTGAAAACTGTAAAGCACATGATCTGTAACTACAGCAATGACAATGTTGATATAAGAAATTCCAATTTCCAAGGATTTAAAAGCCAGACACAGAAATCTAATTAGGATCTGTGACAAAAACTGGGTGAACAAATAAATTCTCAGCTGAAGGAAATACTGGGGGGAAAAAACACACTAAATGTTTTCCCAAAACCTCTCATTAAAAGGAAAAATAAAGACAGAGTATTTGAAATAAAGACCATTTAATCATTTTAGGGAAAAAAAACCAAAAAACAACAGACATAAAGAGTGAAACAATAATGCACCAAGTTTTCCCATATATGGTAAATACCAAATCATAACAAATTAGCATCAGAGCTGAACATGTATTTTTCTCATTAGATCAATGCTATGAACTATTGCCACACCCTGACAAATGCTCTAGTGATGACAGCTAAATGCCATGGCTCCTCACTCACCCAGAACTCCTGAGTCTCCATGCTTATCCAAAGTGAAACCAGAGGAGCACTGCTGGACTCCAAAGAGCATGTTTCAAACAAGAGCCAATGCGTCCAAGCAGCTCACTCTGAGGAACATCACATTATGTATACAGGCCCACTGAATCAATGTGAACAGAAATAAATCAGCCCTTGACAATCCACTAAATACCATCAGGTTTGAGCTCGCTCACTGGATACATTTGGGCTGAACATACTCTGTAGTGAAATGGCAAGGGAGCTGTGAGCATTTTCATTCTGTTTATGTAGATTCATAAATGCCAAATGTTGACAGAAGAAGGATAAATTAATGATCTCTAGTTGAATTTTTAATACAATACAGAAAACATGAACTGTGAAAGACACCTCTTCCCAAACTTAAGTAACTTGTAGATCTAGAAATTGAAGGTTCTGATATGAAGAACAACTTCAAATCTGAGCTAAAACTGTTACCCAATACACTGGTGGCTACAACAAGAACCTCAAAACATTTGTTGTGAACACAGTCTAAGCGCTTCCGTGGGATTTAAGCTCCTTATTCCACCATTGCCACTACCCAGCTGCCACTTAAAAAACATGCTAAATCAAACAATGCAGTTTTATAGTTTTATACAAACCTTTAGTATCTAAGGCAAAATACTCTACTGCAGAAAGACATTCTGGTCTCCCAGACAGTAGCATAAGGAAAAAGTATTTCTTTGAGATGCTCGTAATGACAGATGAACTTCACTACATACTTCAAAAAGACCCTGGATGTGTCGAACTCAAGTCCCAGTCCAACTCAATGGCAGTGCATAGGAGCATTCTCTACTAGATCAGGTTATTCAGAGCCTTGTTGAGAGTGTCCTTGAGTATCTCCACGGATGGGGCCTCGACTACCTCCCTGGGCAACGTGTTGCAGTGTTCCATGACCCTCATAGGAAAGAACCTGTTCTTAACATCCAATCTAAATCTTCTCTTCTCACATTTAAAACCACTGCCTCTCATAACCTGGAAAAACTGCTTCTAGAATGGCATTAAGGCAAAGAGGAAGCCAAGGAACAAAAACATTACACCTCCAAAGAAAGCCTCAACAACCTGAAAATTCTGTATTTCAAAGTAACTCCCAACTTTTACAAGATTAAGGGCGGACATTCAACAGAAACAGTTTTGGTATTCATTGCAGTATATTCCTTTCTCCTAAGTTTTTAGCAAGATGACCTCAATTATCCAGCCCTAAACACCAGACTTGTACTAGCTGAAGCTGTATGAACCAGATGGATAGACACAAACATTCCCCTGCTTCACTACCAGGATAACTAGGTTCAAAGGTGCTGAGTTAATAATCACCTAGGCAACAGTCCTCTCCTGACTGCTGGATCTAATGTAGGACTTGAGAAGGCACAGTGTGGAGCCCCTCAGTAATATAGGCTGAAACACTGCAAATTTGAGGACTGTTCTCCTCAAGTATATTCCCAATACAATGAAATGAAAGATCTCCTTTCCCTGTTCAGAGCAACGTGTTTTGCTTAGGATATTTCTACTGAAAAACAAAACACCCAAAAACCCCCAAAACAACCACACATTTGCATGGAAAATTTCCATTTTATTTAAACCAGATTTTCCACAGGAACATGCTTATTGTATTTATAGTTTCTTACAAATTCTTTTCTCCAAAGAACTATAGGATCCTACTTGCATCCAACAGCTTGAAGAAGGAAAAATAAAATCCCAGCTACATTCTCTACAAAGTTTGGCTGCGCAGATGTCTTATACCACCCTTTCTGTTGCTGTCTAGCTCTGAGGTTTTGCAAATCTCTTGCTGAGGACTGACTGTGGATGTGCTCAAGTCCTCCATGACCAGAACCTCAGCATTCAGGAAAACCCACCAGTAGTATTTCCTCATATAAAAACCATGAGGTTCAGGGAGTCTGTAGTGACTGAACACACAATGATTAATTCCCAAAATGCTATCAGGAAGCAACTGTTTGCCCACACCAAGCTTCAAAAGCATCTAAAGCAACTAGACTCATGGGCAAAAAAAACCTCAGGTGCTCCAATTTAGTTGACATGTAGCTCTTCCCACATCATCTACCCATTCTGAATATTCTCTCTCATTCTTTTGTAATTCTTGGAGAGAACAAAATCAGATAAACTCATTTTAAAATGGCAAATGCTGTATGGTCTTGAGTATAAGTTAATATGAAAATGGTACTAACAAGGATAGTTACTAAGAAAATATTTTTCCCTGAAAAGGGATCCTGTAAGTCATGCGAGTGATCTGCTCAGTATGGTGGCTGGGTTTAAGCAGGACATTGAGAGACTAAGGTCTATATGGGATTGTGAAAGGGAAATTGACTGGTGGAGCCAGGCTATATCATCCCTGAGGGAGGGGCAGCAGGTGACAACTGCACAAGTAGTAGAGGATTCAGTTTCCTCTTCCTACTCAGATAAAACAGGTAAAGGAGGAGACCCAGGAGATGAGGAGCAGTGGAGGCAGGTCCCCCTCACAGACACAGGAGAGACCTCCTCAATCTTACCAGCTGCCCTTGCACAACACATATGAGGCACTAGAAACTGAGGATCAGGCAGAGGAGGATGGAGGGGAAAGTCCATCTGCTCAGTTGCCCAGGGCATGTCAACCAGCCCCAAGAGTTAAGACTAGTGAAACAAAGAAATAAAGGAGAGTGATAGTTTTAGGGGATTCAGTTGTGAGAGGAACAGAGGGACCAATATGTTGGGCAGACCCCTCTCACAGGGAGGAGTGCTGCCTACCTGGAACCCGGATTAGGAACGGAAATTCCTAGCCTGGTGCACTCTATGGACTACTACTCCTTATTGATCTTCCATGTAGGAGAAGACTGGTAGTCCCAGAAAAATTAAAAAATACTTCAGGGCTTTGGGACGATTGGTACAAGACTGAAGGGCACAAATCATCTTCTCTTCTGTTATTCCAGTGGCTGGCAGACACATTGAATTAAGCAGCCAAACACAGTCTTTCAATACATGACTCTGTGGATGGTGTCACCACCACAAATTTGGGTTCTTTGACATTGGTATGACTTATACAGCACCAGGGCTGTTGACACCAAACAGGAGACTCCTCTCTTGAAGGGAGAAGAGGATGTTTATGGAGGAGATTGCAGGGCTAGTCAACAGGGCTTTGAGTGGGATGTCAAGGGGGAGGGGGACAAAGTCATTGGGCTTCCATGTGGCAAGGTGTGGGAGGACAGATCAGTGTGGGAGCAATGGGGGATTAGTAAGGGCTCTCAACCTGCTGCCCAGAAGCATTCTGGGGACAAAATAATGAAGTCGAAGTCTTCCAGCGATGAGCCAGATCCCCTTCAGGTAGTAGCTGCCAACAGGAAAACATCAGGTGGTAATCCATGTGGTAGTGATGACATGAGGGGTAGAGATAGGCTGATAGCTACAGAGGTGTCTGAGTGTGGACAGGTGGGATCTCACCCAAGGGTCAAAGTACAGACTGAGAAAAAAGTGCCCAAAGAACAGAGTAAGGGAAAATCAGTGAGTAAGTCAGCTCCAATAGAGGCACAGGTGAAATGCCTCTACACTAATGCAAGGAGCATGGGGAACAAAGAGGAAGAATTGCAAATGTGTGCAAGTCTACAGGGTTATGATGCCACTGGCATCATGGAGACATGGTGGGATGGATCTCAGGATTGCAGCATAGGGATAGATGGTTATTGACTCTTTAGGAGGGACAAGCAGGGGAGAAGGGGAGGGAGTGTTGCCCTCTACAGCAATGACAAACTAGAATCCACAGAGCTCCACCTGGGGATGTGCAATGCTAAAGCAGAGAGCATATGGGTAAAGGTTACAGGGAAGGCATGGGAAGGAGAAATCACAGTAGGAGGCTGCTACAGACCTCCTAATCAGGAAGGTGAAGCAAATGAGGCCCTTTACAAACAAATAGGAGAAGCTTCATGCTCACAGGCCCAGGTCCTCATGGGGGACTTCAACCACCCTGACATCTGTTGGAAGGGCAACACAGCACAGCATCAACAATCTAAGAGGTTCCTGGAATGCACTGATGATAACTTCCTCCTCCAAGTGGTAGAGGAACCCACAAGAAAAGGTGCTATGCTGGACCTAGTCCTCACCAACAAGGAGGGGTTGGTGAGTGAAGTGAAGCTGAAGAGTAGCCTTGGATGCAGCAACCATGAAATGGCAGAGTCTAAGATCCTCAAGGCATCAAGGAGGGTGCACAGCAAATTCACTGCTCTGGACTTCAGAAGAGCAGACTTCAATCTCTTCAGGGACCTTCTTGGCAGGGCGCAACAGGAAAAAACTCTGGAAGGAAGGGGGGCCCAGGAAAGCTGGACAGTGTTCAAGGATCATCTCCTCCAGGCCCAGGAGCAATGTATCCCAAAAATAAAGAAGGAAGTTAAGAATGCCAGGAGGCCTGCATGGATAAATGAAGAGCTCCTGGACACATTTAGACACAAGAAGAAAGCCTACAGAGGTTGGAAGCAAGGACAGGTAACCTGGGACAAATACAAAGAAATTGTGCAACCAGAGCTCAGGTTAGGAAAGCTAAAGCACAGCTGGAATTGTATCTGGCTAGGGACATTAAGGGGAACAAGAAGAATTTCTTTAGGTATATTTGTGAGAAAAGGAGGACTAGGGAGAGTGTGGGACACTTTCAGAAGGGAAATGGAGAGCTAGTGACAAAGAATATGGATAACGCTGAGATGCTCAATGACTTCTTTGCCTCAGTCTTCAACAGCAAGGGCTCCAACCATAATGTCCAAGTCCCAGAGGGCAAAAGTAAGGACTGGGAGAAGGAAGATCTGCCCACTGTAATTGAAGATCATGTTTGTGAGCACCTCAGGAATCTGAACGTGCACAAGTCCCTGGGGCCTGATGAGATCCACCCACGGGTCATGAGGGAACTGGCAGATGAAGTTGCCAAACCACTGTCCATTGTATTTGAAAGGTCATGGCAGACTGGTGAAGTTCCTGCTGATTGGAAAAAGGCAAACATAACACCTGTCTTCAAGAAAGCAAAAAAAGGATGACCCCAGGAACTACACACCAATCAGTCTCACCTCTGTGCCTGCCAAGATCATGGAGCAGATCCTCCTCAAGACTCTGCTAAGGCAAATGGAAAACAAAGCAGAGGTGATCGGTGGTAACCAGCATGGCTTCACCAAGGGCAAATCATGCCTGACAAATCTGGTGGCTTTCTATAATGAAGTTGCAGCAGCAGTGGACAAGGGAAGGGCAACTGATGTCATCTACCTGGACCTGAGTAAGGCCTTTGACTCTGCCCCACATGACATCCTGGTCACCAAGCTGGAAAAACATGGACTTGGTGGGTGGAGCACTACTGGATAAGGAATTGGCTGTATGGTGGCAATGACAAGTGGCATCCCTCAGGAGTCAGTGCTGGGACCAGTGCTGTTTAACATCTTTGTCAGTGACATGGACAGAGGAATCAAGTGCACCCTCAGCAAGTTTGCAGATGACACCAAGCTGTGTGGCACAGTCAACTTGCTAGAGGGCAGGGATCCATCCAGAGGGACCTGGACAAGCTGGAGAGGTGAACCCAGGCCAACCTCATAAATTCAACAAGGCCAAGTGTAAGATCCTGCACCTGGGTCTGCACAATCCCAAGCACAGCTCCAGGCTGGGTGGTGAATGGCTGGAGAGCAGCCCTGCAGAAAAAGACCTGGGGGTCTGGGTTGATGAAAAGCTCAACATGAGCCAGCAGTGTGCACGTGCAGCCCAGACACTAACTGTGTCCTGGGCTGCATCAAGAGCAGCGTGCCAAGCAGGGCAAGGGAGGTGATTCTCCCACTTTACTCTGCTCTCCTCAGACCCCACCTGGAGTACTGTGTGCAGTTCTGGAGCCCCCAACACAAGAAGGACATGGAACTGCTGGAGAGAGTCCAGAGGAGTGCCATGAAGACGATCAGAGGGCTGCAGCACCTCTGCTACGAGGACAGGCTGAGGGATTTGGGGCTTTTCAGCGTGGAGAAGAGAAGGCTTTGAGAAGACCTTTTAGTAGCCTTGCAGTATCTGAAAGGGGCCTACAGGAGGGCTGGGGGGAACGACTGTTTACAAGGTCTTGTAATGACAGGATGAGGAGTAATGGGTTTAAATTGGAAGAGAGAAGATTTTTTTCTCGATATTAGGAGGAAGTTCTTTACAGTGAGGGCGGTGAGATACTAGAACAGGTTGCCCAGGGAGGTTGTGGCTGCTCCCTCCTTGAAGGTGTTCAAAGACAAGTTGGATGAGGCTTTGAGAGACCTGTTTTAGTGGAAGGTGTCCCTGCCTATGGTTGGAACTGGATGATCTTTGAGGTGACTTCCAACCTAAAACCATTCTATGATTCTATGTCTACAAGACATTTTATTCGGAGGGTTAGTACAATGCCAGTTAGCCTGGAAAATAAGTCAGGTACCAGCTTTAAATGCAGGAAACCTTGTATTGACCAGCCTGAACTGAACAGAAGCTTTGGCCTTGATTTTAAAGCAAAAGCATCCACTTAATTCCTCTTAACTGCTCAGAAATTAATTTCAATTCATTAACATAATTAATTTTTGCAGGCATCTCTAACAGTTTAATCACAAAATGTGTTCAGTGGATCACTTCCACGAAAAATGTCCCTGCAGCCTGTCTGTCATAATGAGTGCTATGTGCTGGTGGTAAACTAACCCCCAAATGCACCTGATGACTGTACCAGAGCTAAGACCTACAGAAGCCAGGATAGAGTATATACCCAAGTCCCCAAAGTGTGTAGGATAAAGTAACTTTCTGTGATCTGTGCCCAGATTAATTTAAAGCTCCCAAGAATCAAAAGAAAGCTGTATGACATTCTGAGGGCAAGGAGGAGACGTGAAACAATGGAGTGTAACTACCATATCGAACAGGGTTTGTCTTTTGTTCTCGAAACTTCAAATTGAAAACAGACTTTGAAGTCAAACTGACAATCAGGGCCTAGGTTCTGTTCAAGTGAACTTCTCCATCTGGACCAAACTGTCAATGTCCTCTCAAGACCCCACAGTCTTAATGCTTTTTGCAAAAATGAGCAATTTTCTAGTCTAACACAGTTCCACATCTGAGTGTGGGTTCTGACAAAATAATAAAAAAAAAATTTAAAACAGATTACACATACTGCCAGCATCCAAGCTTTGATTTAAACAGAACTGCTCACTGCTGCTGCAAGAACCTGAAATACAGCAGAGCTTATCACAAAGCAATAGGAAACATGAAATTATTCTCTGCTCCATTATAGATTATGCCATTTACATTAATACAGGAGCTCTGAAATAGAACCATATTATTAGATCTGCATAAACTGCTGGTATTCTATTCTATACTATTACATTCTATTCATACCTGCCATATCAATGTCTATGCTTGCTTGGTGTATTTGGCTGCTTTAGGGGAAATGGGAAAAGAGAGGAATGTGTCCTAAGGAACACTTTTCAGGTAATAGGAGGGGACAAAAAGTGACAGGTAGAGAGGGACTTGGGTGTACTGGTTGACAGGCAACTGAATAAGAGCCAGCAGTGTGCCCAGGTGGTCAAGAAGGCCAATGGCATCCTGGCTGCATCAGGAGTAGTGTGGTCAGCAGGACCAGGGAGGTCATTGTTCCCCTGTACTCAGCACTGGTTAGGCCACACCTTGAGTACTGTGTCCAGTTCTGGGTCCCTCAATTTAAGAAAGATGTTGAGGTACCTGAACGTGTCCAGAGAAGGGCACCAAGGCTGGTGAGGGGGCTGGAGCACAGCCCTATGAGGAGCAGCTGAGGGAGCTGGGATTGTTCAGCCCAGAGAACAGGAGCCTCAAGGCAGACATTATTGCTCTCTACAACTACCTGAAAGGAGGTTGTAGCCAGGTGGGGGTTGGTCTCTTCAGCTAGGCACCCAGTGACAGAACAAGAGGACACAGTCTCAAACTGTGCCAGGGCAGGTTTAGGCTGGATGTTAGGAAGAAGTTCTACATAGAAAGAGTGATTGCCCACTGGAATGGGCTGCCTGGGGAGGTGGTGGAGTCCCCATCCCTGGAGGTGTTTAAAAGGAAGTTGGACGAGACACTTAGTGCTATGGTTTAGTTAGTTAAAAGGGTTAGGTGATAGGTTGGACTTGATGATCCTAGAGGTCTTTTCCAACCGGGTTAATTCTGTGATTCTGTGACATCTAGTCATTTAGGCTTGCAATGTATAAAATGTATGAGATGCTGCCCATGTTTAAGTGTTTGCTAAAAAGAATCAGAGAGCACTGTGGTGAGCTGACAGAGGTGCAAGAAGAGCTGCACCTGCTGTCACCCAGTACCTACAGTACATCTCTCAGGCAGATTAGTTTTAAACCTCAGGGCCAAGTCAGTTTGGGTGTGCTCTATTTCACATACACTGTCTGCATTTTACTCATTGCACCTATTCAACAACTCTTTAATTGCATGTACCAAACCAAAACATGTCAGGGGCTGTTCCATCCACCCAACTGTGCAAATCCCAAGTTCCTAATATTTACAACACACCACATTTTATTATTCTTGCCTTTGACCCAAAGCCTATGAAATTCCTGCCTGCCCAAGCCCATTATCTTGGAACAGCAGTGCAACATGACTCTAGCCTGAAACGGATTTTCTTCTAACAAAATATTAAGCATGCCAAGCGAAAAAAGGTGGGGAAGCCTGTTTTGGACACCTAGCAGACACATTCTAGTTGCCCTCAAGGGCCTTGACTTTCAGCCTTTGCATGTCTGAGGACTTAAATCTGGCCAACAAAGGTAGCAAGGCATTTAAGGTAAACAGTGTTAGCAGTTCTACTGGCTTTATCCTTGCTGTGCTCTGGATAACACATATTTACCAGAAATAATTGAAAGTAGTCTGCCTGCACTTAGTTTTTTGAGAAGAAGTTCAGTAGCCAGTCTTTCTCAGCACTTAGAAATTATCACTAAAACTGCAGAGGGAGAAAATAAATATAGGTAATACAAGTAAGTGTATCTGTAAATGCTAAGATTAATTTTCTTCCTTCTGTGGGATGCAAGGAAATGTCAGTATTTATGAACACTAAGATTAAAAGCAATTTTATCATACTTCACAGATGAAATAGGATTAAGCTGCAGATCTCAACCCTCAAGAGTTAATGTTCCAAAACTTATTTGGAAATTATTTGTCCTTTCTTCAGAAGTCTTCATTATCTTGTTTTAAACAACATCAGTGTGGAAAACTGAATCTCAGAAAACAGCTCTCCAGTTTAAAAAAAAAATAAGTTTAGGGTGGAAAAGATTTCCTTTTACTACAAGTGTGTAAGTCTGGTACGAGGCAACAATCCACTAAGTCACCAACCCACAGGATGTTGAACTGCTCATGACAATACTGATACCTGACTCAATTATTTATACCTTCCCGAAATGTTTTAAGTCAGATTTCTTCTGTTGAAGAAAAATATACTGAAGTACTGCATTTGGCCTATAGATTTCACAGGGTTTTCTTTAAAATCTCTGTTTAAAGTCTTTCACAGAATGTCTAAGGTTGGAAAGGACCTCAGAGATCATCTCCTCCAACCTCCCCACC
>VWZI01011150.1:133593-147910 GCA_013396835.1 Psilopogon haemacephalus | reverse complement strand
TGGGGTTTCCATTAAAAAAATAAATTATATTGGGTTTCCATGAAAAAATAAATTATCTGGGGTTTCCATGAAAAAATAAATTATCTGGGGTTTCCATGAAAAAATAAATTATATTGGGTTTCCATAAAAAAAAAATTATATTGGGTTTCCATAAAAAAAAAATTATATTGGGTTTCTATTAAAAAAAACCCAAACAATCTTGGGTTTGCCATTAAAAAAAATATATATCTGGGGTTTCCATTAAAAAAAAAAATTATCTGAGGTTGCCATTTTAATAAATAAATAAATAAATAGATCTGGGTGCTGGAGGGTGCCCAGGGCAAGGCAACAGAGCTGGTGAAGGACCTGGAGAACAGATCAGTGGTTGAGGGAACTGGGGGGTGTGTAGCCTGGAGAAGAGGAAGCTGAAGGGGAGACCTCATTGCCCTCTACAGCTCCCTGAGAGGAGGTTGGAGTGAGGTGGGAGTTGGCCTCTTCTCCCTAACGTCAGGTGATGGAACGAGAGGCAATGGCCTGAAATTGTGCCAGGGGAGGTTTAGGTTACGCATGAGGAAGGATTTTGTTTTCTGCAAGAGTGGTCAGGCATGGGAACAGGCTGCCCAGGGAGCTGGTGGAGTCACCATCCCTCCAGGTGTTTTAAGAACTCTGTGGCCGTGGCACTTTGGGACATGGTTTAATGTTCGTGGAGGTGTTGGGTTGAAGGTTGGACTCAGTGACCTTAGAGGCTTTTTCCAACTAAAACCATTCCTGGGGGTATTTGCAGCCAGGCTGGCAGAGGCTGTGGGCAGCCTGCTCTAGGGTAGGGTGTCCCTGGGCATGGCAGGGGGGTTGGGACTGGCTGATCCTTGTGGTCCCTTCCAACCCTGACTGATTCTAGGATTCTACTTAGTGCCATGCTTTAGTTAATGAGAAAGGTTAGGTGACAGGTTGGACTTGATGATCCTAGAGGTCATTTCCAACCTCCTTAATTCTGTGATTTTATGATGAACCCACACAGGCTGGACAAGCTGATTTTCAAGAGTTCCTTCCAGCCCAATGCATTCTATGATTCTGTGACCCTACCCTTGCATAATTCAAACACATCTCCAGAGGAGGTCCACAGAGATGCTGAGAGGGCTGCAGCAGCTCTGCTTTGAGGACAGGCTGAGAGAGTTGGGGCTCTGCAGCCTGGAGAAGAGAAGGCTGCCAGGAGACCTTGGAGTGGCCTTGCAGTATCTGAAGGGGGCTACAGGAGGGCTGGGGAGGGACTGTTCACAAGGTCTTGTAATGACAGGACGAGGAGGAATGGGAGATTGAGATTGGATGTTAGGAGGAAGTTGTTTGCAGTGAGGGTGATGAGACACTGGCACAGGTTGCCCAGGGAGGTTGTGGCTGCTCCCTGCCTGGAGGTGTTCAAGGCCAGGTTGGATGAGGCCTTGAGTGACCTGATCTAGTGGGAGGTGTCCCTGCCTATGGCACAGGGGGGTTGGAACTGGCTGAGCTTTGACGTCCCTTCCAACCTAAACCATTCTATGATTCTATGAATCATTCTCATACCTCTAACTTGAGCCACCACAGAGCCAAGCCTGAACCAGGCTTTGTCCTCTACAATTGACAAAGTCCTGCAACTAAGTCCCCACAGGTCCTAGCTGGCAGCAATTAGAAGAACCAAACCCACACCAAGCAGCCCCTGTAAGCTCTTCCAGTCACACCAACACTGTGCCACCTTTCTGCAGACCTGTCTGAGGGATTGGGCAAGGACATCTCAGAGGATGGTCCAGTCCTGCTATAGATCACCATGTGCTGACTTCTGGTGCTCCCTGTCCTCGACACTTGGAAATTCAAACCTGCCAGGAGAAGAGAGAGGCATTCTCCTCTGCAGCATGGTCTTTGCCTTCCACTGGGATCCCCTTCATTAGCCCCAAGATCCCTCACTTCTTCAGAGCCTGGTGTCCATCCTGTGATGAGGACTGCTGCAAGCCCTCTAACCAGCTCTGTGACACCATGCTGGGCAACCCTGTTTCTCCTTCAGCTTTCCGTAACCAAAGCTCTTCTCAACCTCGGGTTGAGGTCTCCACTCTGCTTTAAATGTGGGCCAGAGCAGCCTGTTCTCTTCCCTCCACCATTGGGTGTCCCTCTCTGCTCAAACCAGCTCAAAAAGAAACTGCATTCTTGATGGGCAAACGCCACTGACACCTAAGCTTAGCTGGTAGCTACTCCCAGAGGTTGGCACAGCAGGATCAGACCTTTGCTCATACTCTCCCTCACAGATTCCCCCTCAGATTCCTTTGTGGCTCTCTCCTACACTTCTCCTCCCTCTGAGGTTGTACTGATCCCCAGGTTTCATCCTCCAAACCAAGGCTGGGCCATTGTGGAGATGCAGTGGCTACCCACCACATTCAGCTCTCCCCCAGAACCTCCTCTGCCCTGTATCCACAGCAGCAGACCAGAGGATGCCTCCAAACAGGCCCAGCACCGTAGAGACCTCACCCAGCTTGTCACCACACACCAGCTGTGACTCCACATCAGGCCTGGGCCAAAACTGCATTCTTGGAAAGGGTGCACACACCCTGCCCTTGGGTTGCTGAGGCAACCACGCTTGACATCATCACCTCCCATCCACCACTGTCATGCCAGAGGTTGGGAAAGGCTCTCTGGCACTATCAAGCATCTGCATATGTCAATGGCTGCACAGGAGAATCCTGCCCAAACCCCAAGCAGTGCTTGGAGCAGCTGTGTGGTGCCTCCAGAACTGCAGGGTCAGAGGGCAGCTCCATCTGCCTAGCAGAGCTTCGAGCACGGAGCTGCAGAGCCAAACAAACAAGGGAATGAGCCCCAGGGTCCCCTGGGGCTGGAGCTGGCTGCCTGCAGCAGCAGCAAGGAGCAGGTGCAGAGCTGGCTTGGAAGCATCAGGATGTTCTCCAAAGAGATCCTTAGCTGCCTGCACAGGGCTTAATGCTCCCTTACCAAATCCCTCAGCCCTGCAGGGCTCCAGGGAGGCAGCTGTGAGCAGAGTCCTGCTCAGCACACAGACACCAGTGGGGTGCAGCCACCCTATGGGCTCCATCCTCCAATGACTTAGAATCACAGAATCAGTCAGGGTTGGAAAGGACCACAAGGATCAGCCAGTTCCAACCCCTCTACCATGCCCAGGGACATCCTACCCTAGATCATAGAATCCTAGAAGCAGTCAGGGTTGGAAGGGACCACAAGGATCAGCCAGTTCCACCCCCCCTGCCATGCCCAGGGACACCCTACCCTAAAGCAGGCTGCCCACAGCCTCTGCCAGCCTGGCCAAAAACACCTACAGGGATGCCCCAACCACCTCCCTGGACAACCCATTCCAGGCTCTCACCACTCTCATGCTCAACAACTTCCTCCTCCCCTCCAATCTGAATCTCCCCACCTCCAGCTTTGCTCCATTCCCCCTAGTCCTCTCACTCACTCATAGCCTAAAAAGTCCCTCCCCAGCTTTTTGTATGCCCCCTTCAGATCCTGGAAGGCCACAAGAAGTTCACCTGGGAGCCTCCTCTTCTCCAGCCTGCACAGCCCCAACTCTTTCAGGCTGTGCTCACAGCAGAGCTGCTGCAGCCCTCTGAGCATCCTCGGGGCCCTTCTCTGGACACCTCCAGTATCTCCACATCCCTCTTGTCCCAGGGGCTCCAGCACTGGATGCACTACTCCAGGTGGGCTCTCAGCAGAGCACAGCAGAGGGGCAGAATCACCTCCCTGGCCCTGCTGCCCACACTGCTCCTGCTGCAGCCCAGCCTCTGCTTGCCTTTCTGCCCTGCAAGTGCACACTGCTGCCTCATCTTCAGCTTCTCCTCTACCAGCACCCCCAAGTCCCTCTCCTCAGGGCTGCTCTCCAGCCACTCACTGCCCAGCCTGGATTTATGCTTGGGATTGCCTCGACCCAGCTGCAGGACCTTGCACTTGGCCTTGTTGAACCTCCTGAGGTTGGCTTGTGCCCACCTCTGAAGCCTGTCCAGGTCCCTCTGGATGCCATCCCTGCCCTTGGCATTCCTTGGGCATCCCTGTGGGAGGGGAGTCCTGGAGCTTGTTCTAGACCTCTGGTGCAGGTTCAGACAACAGTTGGCTCTCTGTTGGTGGTGCCTGTGGCCACTTTACAGGCAGGGCAGAGTCAGGATGCCACAATTCAGGGGTTTTTGTCTGACACCAGAAAAGCCTCATTCCTGGGTGTATGTCTAATACCCACCAGAGGCATTTTGAGGACAAGGGACATTGCCAGCTCACACCTTGTCAGCAGGAGTGGCCTGGTGTGTGACATCCTGCCTAAAGCCCATCCTTGCAGTTGCTCAACTGGAGGAGAAACCCAAGGTTGTGGCTGCTCCCTCCCTGGATGTGTTCAAGGCCAGGCTGGATGAGGTCTTGAGCCACCTGTTCTAGTGGGAGGTGTCCCTGCCTATGTCACAGGGGGGTTGGAACTGGCTGAGCTTTGAGGTCCCTTCCAACCTAAACCTTTCTATGATTCTATGTGTTCTGATGCCACACACAGAGAATGGCTGGGCAGGGTTTGAAGGAGTGTCTTGTGCCTTTCAAACGTGTGATCTTGGTCCTCCTTGAGGAGCACCTGAATTTTCAGGCAGGCAGGTCTGATGCTTCCACAGCACAGGCTGCTAGCCATGCCAGGAGTGCCTCACCAGCATGAAACGTGAACATTCCCTCCTTTGTAAAGCAGAATCTCAGGGGGGTTTGGAGGTCAAGACAGGATCTGGGGAAGAGTTTCTTGGGCACTTAACATCAGATCTTTTCTGTGATCCACTGAGCCATATCCAGAGGAGAAACAGATCAGACCCAGCCTGACAGCCTGGGGGATCTGCACACACAGGATGCAGAAGAAAGACAAACCTTCAGCTTTCTTCTTCCAGCCATGATGAAGTCTGTGGACTTTCCCTTAGCCTTACCCTGGGGCATCTGCCATGGATGCCACACAGGATGCAGAAGAGAGACAAAGCTTCAGCTTTCTTCTTCCAGCCATGATGAAGTCTGTGGACTTTCCCTTAGCCTTACCCTGGGGCATCTGCCATGGATGCCACACAGGATGCAGAAGAGAGACAAAGCTTCAGCTTTCTTCTTCCAGCCATGATGAAGACTGTGGACTTGCCCTGACCCTTAGCCTGGGGCATCTGCCATGGATGCCACACAGGATGCAGAAGAGAGACAAAGCTTCAGCTTTCTTCTTCCAGCCATGATGAAGACTGTGGACTTACCCTTACACTTAGCCTGGGGGATCTGCTGTGGATACCACACAGGATGCAAAAGAGAGAGAAGCCTTCAGCTTTCTTCTTCCAGCCTTGATGAAGTCTGTGGACTTTCCCTACCCTTAGCCTTGGGGATCTGCTATGGATGCCACACAGGATGTAAAAAAGAGACAAAGCTTCAGCTTTCTTCTTCCAGCCATGATGAAGACTGTGGACTTTCCCTTACACTTAGCCTTGGGAATCTACTATAGATGCCACACAGGATGTAAAAAAGAGACAAAGCTTCAGCTTTCTTCTTCTAGCCATGATGAAGACTGTGGACTTTCCCATACCCTCCCAGCAGGGACAGAAAGAGGAGCAAGAAGGAGTAGTTTTATATGCAGTAGTAGTTTGAGATGCTAATGCCTAATGGATTTGGTCCCACTCTGGTACAAGTTGTGCTGCTTTGAGGCTAATTGGACCTGAGGATTTCTGGTCTCACTCCAGGGAGTGAGGCTGCTCTCAGGACAGCCTCAATAGCTGTATCTGCTGCTGGGACGTTCCAGAGGCCCTGCCAAAGCATGCGTGGGGCACGTACATGCTCTGCAGGGCACCTCCACACCACCACTTGTCCTGTCACCATGCAGAGCAGAGACAGAGCTGATCTTCTGGGCAGCTGGACATCTGCTCCCCCACCTCTTCTGCCAGCCAGACCATTCCCTCCTGCAGTGCCTTCCCACCCCAAGCATGGCATTTCCCCTGCTCTCCAGCCCATGTTACTGGAGGTCAGGCTGTTCCAGCACCAGCTGTGGTGTTTGCCTTGCTTTTGTGTCACAGAGACAGTTGCACCACGTACAGCACTTCCTCTTCTGAGACGTTTGAGCACTGAGACTGTGACCTTTGGCTGCCTTTGGCTGGGTTCAGTCCCAGGGCTGGGGGGAGCTGGGTTGAGAAAGAAAAGTCCTGTTCCTCTCCCTCCATCCCTCTGTGGGCAAACTCAGACCACAGCAAGCAGCCAGCTGCGGATGCAGCACATGGCTTGGACACCACAGGGGAGGCCTCCATGCAGACCATGGCTCAAGCAGCAAAGTGGCTTGAGCAGCAAAGCCTCAACACATCCCTGAGTGTGAGCAACATCTTGATTCCACACCTGAATTTCTGATAGCTGAAAGGAAGGGAAAAGGATCCCAATGGGAAGTCTTGGCACGTAAGAATGAAACAGGAGCTACCACAGGTACTGTAAAGTGGCTCAAGCAGCAAAGCCTCAACACATCCCTGAGTGTGAGCAACATCTTGATTCCACACCTGAATTTCTGATAGCTGAAAGGAAGGGAAAAGGATCCCAATGGGAAGTCTTGGCACGTAAGAATGAAACAGGAGCTACCACAGGTACTGTAAAGTGGCTCAAGCAGCAAAGCCTCAACACATCCCTGAGGGTGGGCAACATCTTGATTCCATACCTGAATTTCTAATAGCTGAAAGGAAGGCAAAGGAACCCCAATGGGAAGTCTTGGCACGTAAGAATGATATAGGACTTACAACAAGTACTGTAAAGTGGTGTTTGCAGCCAGGCTGGATGAAGCTGTGGGCAGCTAGGGTAGGGTATGGGCATGGCAGGGGAGTTGGAACTGGCTGATCCTTGTGGTCCCTTCCAACCCTGATTCTATGATTCTATGTTTGGGCTGACTTGGGCTGGTTAGCTCAACAGCAGGGGAGGCTGAATGCTCCCCAGGACACTCTGGGTCAGCAGATGGAGCAGAGCACAAAGCCTGGCAGAACAATCTCCTTCCTGCAGCAGAGCTCAGCAGAGATGGGAGGGCAGGCGTGTAAGGACTGTCACCAGGAGGCTTTCCCTGGCAGGGACCAGGAAACAAAGGGAGGTTATGTACCTTTGGCCACAGACATTTAGAAAGCTGCTGATGAGAGTGGAAGTGACTGCAGAAACCAAAGTGCCATCTGCCCTGGCAGAACCTGGCAGAAGTTGGGGGTGGTGCAGTCTGGCTTCTGGCTAAGGCAGGAAACCAAATCCTTCTCTGGGTGTTTGGAAGGGACCAAGAGAATATCTCTCTGGAGAGAGCCAAGGACCTGCCTGGATGCATTCCTGAGTGATCTCCTCCAGGTGATCCTGCTCTGGCAGGAGGCTTGGACTGCATGAGCTGTCAAGGTCCCTCCCAGCCCCTAACCTTCTGTGTTTCTCTGGAACTGAGCACCCTGAGAGGCATGACTGCCCCCCAGTTCACTCAGCTGTCCCTCCCCCCCTCAGTTCAGCTCTATTTGTGAGGACTCCACAGCTTTGCAGCCCTGGCCAGACCCACCGAGATGCCTACAGTGTCCAAAGGGGGTCAGATCCCCCTCAGGCACCAAGGCACAGCACAGATTTTGAGCACAGTGTGTGGCAAAGGTGAGAACTGCAAACCATGACAGCCTTTGGACCACATTCTCAGAGCACAGCAGAGTCCTGCCCACCCCCCCACAGGCCTCTCTTGTCTTCCTGGATGCTTATCTTGATATCTACTCAGTAATTGTCACTCCAGCAGAGGAAGTGGATTTTTTTTTTTCCAAGCATTCAGCCTGAGCTGTCCTGCCTGAGCAGTGATCAGCAGAGCATCTGAACTGGAGGGACCTTGAGGCTATGGTCTAGTGATCAAGGATGCTGGGATGAAGGTTGGACTGGATGATCCTGGTGGTCCTTTCCAACCATAGCCATTCATAGAATCATAGAATCAGTCAGGGTTGGAAGGGACCATCAGGATCATCAAGTTCCAACCCCCCTGCCATGCCCGGGGGCACCCTACCCTAGACTGGGCTGGATATTGTGCTGAGGGATTTGGTTTAGTCAAGGACTTGTCAGTGTGAAACTAATGATTGGACTCAATGATCTTGAAGGTCTTTTCCAATCTAAGAAATTCTGTGATTGTGTGATCTCAAGGGATGGTTTAAGTCATTAGAACTAAATCATGAATGGAAGCTGCAGCACAGGAGGTTCCAGCTCAACACAAGTGGGGAACTTCTTGGCTGGAAGGGTCCCAGAGCACTGCAACAGGCTCCCCAAAGAGGTTGTGGAGTCTCCTCCTCTGGAACTTCACACCTATGAATCCCAACAATGTGTAGGTCCTAACAGCATAACCGATGCTGGCTTTTCCCCACAGCAGCCTTGCCTCAAATGTGGGAACTGGCAGGGCCTCCTGATCCAAGCAGGCTTCATATTAGGAGGAAGTTCTTCCCAGAGAGAGTGATTGGCATTGGAATGGGCTGCCCAGGGAGGTGGTGAAGTCCCCATCCCTGGAGGTGTTCAAGCAAAGCCTGGAGGGGGCACTTAGTGCCATTGGCTAGGGCTGGGTGATAGGTTGGATTGGATGAGCTTGGAGGTCTCTTCCAACCTGACTGATTCTATTGAATCTATTCTATTCTATTCTATTCCACTCTATTCTATGCTATTCTGTTCTGTTCTGTTCTATTCTATTCTATTCTATTCTATTCTATTCTATTCTATTCTATCCTATCCTATCCTATTCTATTCTATTCTATGCTATGCTATGCTATGCTATTCTCCTTTCCTCTATTCTATTCTATTCTATTCTATTCTATTCTATTCTATTCTATTCTATTCTATTCTAGTCTATTCTATTCTATTCTTATTCTAGTCTATTCTATTCTATCCTATTCTACTCTACTCTACTCTACTCTACTCTACTCTCTTCTATTCTACTCTACTCCATTCCATTCCATTCCATTCTCTTCTATTCTATAGGAGTTTGGGGTAGAAATGTTTCCTCTTAGGAAAGCTACTCAAAGTGTTTTGTGGTCACACCAAGGGACAGGAGGCCTCCACTGATCTGAAGCTGGTGTATCCCAGTGGGTTGCTTTGGGGCTGGCCTCTAGGTGTAAGCAATAAGACCTTCAGTGCTGGTTCATTGTGGCTACCCTGATGACAGCACAGAGCCAGCAGAGACTCAGTGTCCCTGACAGGATGATGCTGCCTGAGGTGTGGATGCCAAGCACAGGGAAAATCCTCCTCACTCTCCAAATTTCAGCCCATCCTCACCTCCAGCCTGCAGGCTCTCCAGCTACAAACCTGCAGGAGATCTACCCAGTGTCCTGTCTTACCTCCTGGGCAAAGCCACCTCTCACTTTTGGCCCTGAAGAGCGCAGGAGCTGCCAGCCAGCTGCAGGTCTTGGCTCGTCCTGGGCTCGCTCTGGCATGAAGTGTCCTCCTTGGCCCTGTGGGAGGAATCCAGATGGGGAAGCTGATGTAAACGTACAGCTGCAGCAGAGCAGAGGCTCCTCACCACCAGAAGAGCAAGTGCCAGCAGTGTGACTTCCCTCGGCCCTTGTGATCCGTGGGAAACGGGAGGGGAGCCAGGCAGGGGACACTCAGCAGCTTCCCAGGCACAGGAGCCTCTTTCTTTGCCTCCAGAGGTCACTCCCTGGTAGCCAAAGGCAACGTGCTAAGCTTGTAAAGGTCACCAAGGGGAACTGGGCTAGAAAGGACAACAGGCAACTGGGCCCAGCTTGCTGTGGTCGTGCCCTTAAGTCGGGGAGGTCACAGAAACACAGAATAGAAGCACAGAAGCGTTTGGGTGGGAAGGAATCTTTAAAGGTCACCCAGTCCACTCCTCCTGCAGTCAGCAGGGAGAGCTGCAGCTAGAGCAGGTTGCTCACAGCCCCAACCAACCTGATCTTGAACACTTAGAGGGATGGAGCATCTATCACCTCTTTGGGCAACCTAGGACAAGGTGTCACCACCCTTACAGGAAAAAAAATCTCTTCCTTCTCTCCAGTCTACATCTCTGTCCTTTAGTTTCAAACCATCATCCCTTGTCCTGTCACAATAGACTCTGCTCAAAAGTCTGTCCCCAGCTTTCTCATCAGCTCCTTTAGAATCATAGTATCAGTAGTGAGGGGCCCTGAGCTACCATCAGGTATTCGGGTAGAAAAACGTAGGAGCATCAGAGCAGCCATCAAGATCCTTTCACCCTGGTGACTTGTCTTGGGCCAAGGCTGGGGGTGTCAGAGCACAGCAAGTGGTTTTGAGAGACTTCCAACAGCTTGTGGCTTCCTGTGTGTGGTGTTTCCACATTTAATTGCCCCCTAGGGAGGGAGTTAATCTTCCACGGATTTATCTACTTGCTTTATGAACCCCCATCGATTTCCCACCTCTGCAACATCCTGTTGCAGGGAGCTCCACAGCTTAATCACACACCTGGGAGAGGAACCACCTCCTCTCCTTGGCTTTGGACCTGCCATTTCCTGCCCTGTAATTCTGGTGCAGATAGAGATGGTGACCACACTCTCCCTGTCCACCCTTCCCACAGCACTCACTCCTCTGTCACAGCCCTTCTCTTATCGTAGAACTGGAGCCTGGGTTGGGTTGGAAGGGACCATAAAGATCATAGAATCAGTCAGGGTTGGAAGGGACCACAAGGATCACCTAGTTCCAACCCCCCTGCCATGCCCAGGCACACCCTACCCTAAATCATAGAATCATAGAATCAGTCAGGGTTGGAAGGGACCACAAGGATCATCCAGTTCCAACCCTCCTGCCATGCCCAGGCACATCCTACCCTAAATCATAGAATCAGTCAGGGTTGGAAGGGACCACAAGGATCATCTAGTTCCAACCCTCCTGCCATGCCCAGGCACATCCTACCCTAGAGCAGGCTGGACAGAGCCTCATCCAGCCTGGCCTTAAGACCTGGAACTATTCCAGGTCAGGTTGCCTGGGTTTTGAGCAGCCTCTTCTGGTTGCAGATGTCCCTGCTGACTGCAGGGGGTTGCAGCAGATGACCTTCAAAGGTCCCTTCCAACCCAACCCATTCTGTGACTGATTTGATGGTCCTCTGAGAAGCAGCAGAGGACATCTGGATTTCTCTCAAGTGATGTGCCTGAATGGAAGCCCTGCAGATGGCCAGCAGGGCACTGCAGAGATCCCTGAGCAGCACTGTCCTCCAGGAACATCTTCCCACTCCTTTTCTCTCTGTCTTGCCCCAGGGGGCTGGGGAAAACATCTCCAGCACTCCTGCTGCTGAGAAGGCAAAGTCTGCAGTGCTGAAGGCAGGGGCAGGGCAGTCCTCACCCCTGCTCTGCTGGGCAAACATTGGTGTCTGCCAGCACCTGCAAAGTCAGCACAGCCAGGAACCAGCCCCAGAGGGCTGGGATCATTTTTCAAACACTGACACAGGAGGAACCTCTACCAGCCAAGGCAGGAGGCCCCTGGGAGATGCTGCTGAGTGTGGTGACCCAACATCCACATGGCTGAGAAGGTGAGAAGTGCAGGGGGAGCTGTTCAGGCTATTTCCTGCCCTGATGACAGGAGTCCCAAACCGGCAGAGCTGCTGTGAGGCTGTTTCACCTCTCCCTGCCCTCTGCTGTTACCAGAGCATCCAAAGCAGCAGCCAGAGCCCAGAGCTGCAGCTAGTGCAGGGCTGTACGAAGAGGGGCAGCCCTCCCCAGGGGCATAGCTAAGCCTTTAAGAGGCTCTGACAGAACTTAGCTCCACAAGCACCAGCAGATCCTGTCTGAGAGCAGCTGGTGTTGGCTGGCAATAGCAGCCTGCCTGCCATGCAGCCACCCATCTGTCCCCCAGCACCTACATGTCCTCTGCAGGCAGCATCCCACAGCTTTGCCTTATTTTGGGAGAGCCCAGGGAGGCAGACTCATGCCTGCTGGTGTCACAACTCCAGCAAGAGAGACATTTCAGCACTCCAGGTTCCTTTGAATCCCTGTTCACCAGTGTGAGCACAGCACTCAAGTGCCTGCGGTCAGTGGACATCAGCAAACACCAACAGCAACCAAGGCAAATGATCAGGGATGGTTTGGGCCAGAAGAGACCTTTAAATGGCATCTAACCTGACTCCCCTACACTCAGTGGGGACATCTGCAACTAGAGCAGGTTGCTCACAGCCCCAGCCAACCTGATCTTGAACACTTAGAGGGATGGAGCATCTATCACCTCTCTGGACAACCTGGCCCAAGGTCTCACCACCCTCACAGTAAAAAAATCTCTTCCTTCTCTCCAGTCTGAATCTCCCTCTTTTACTTTCAAACCATCACTCCTTGTCCCCTCACAACAGGCCCTGCTCAAAGTCTGTCCCCAGCTTTCTGATCAGCTCCTTTAAGCACTGAAAGGCCACCAGGAGGTCTCCCTGGAGCCTTTTCTTCTCCAGGATGAACAATCCAAACTCTCTCAGCCTGGCCTCACAGCAGAGGGCTTCCAGCTCTGCCAGCATTGCTGTGGTCTACCTCTGGCTCCACTCCAACAGGTCCCTGCCTGTGCTGAGCACTCCAGAGCTGGCCCCAGCACTGCAGGGGAGGTCTCAGCAGAGCTCAGCAGAGGGGCAGAATCCCCTCCCTGCCCCTGCTGCCCACACTGCTGGGGATCAGCTCAGGACAAGCTGGCTCTGGGCTGGCAGTGCTTGGTGCCAGCTCCTGCCCAGCTCTTCTGAAGGCAGAAAATGAGAACACTGAGTCTTCCCAAACTGTCCATTTTGTAACCAACACAGCACTGAGACTGGAAGCTTAACAAGGCTGTTTAAAAGAAATGCTGCCCATCCATGCTGGGAGGTACAGTGCAGGAGGGAGCACAGGGGCAGACACCATGGGCTGAGCAGAGGCAGGGATCAGCTGCTTGCTGTCCTGTGGCAGCAGAAGATCCATGCAGTGATGAAGGCACCAGATGTCACATGGATGAGACCCACAGCTGTAGAGAAGGGGATGATGGGCACAGCACAGAAAGAACCAGCCAGACCTAGACACAGCAGAGTTTTCAGGGGCTGGGGATAAGCTGTGTGTAAGCAGGAGGGGGCAAACTCATAGAGTTATAGAATGAGTCAGGGCTGGAAGAGACCACAAGGATCAGCCAGTTCCAACCCCCCCTGCCATGCCCAGGGACACCCTACCCTAGAGCAGGCTGCCCACAGCCTCCAGGTGCAAACACCTCCAGCAATCTGGCCCCAAACCCCTCCCTGCAGGGGCAACCCATTCCAGCCTCTCACCACTCTCATGCTCAACAACTTCCTCCTCCCCTCCAGGCTGAATCTCCCCACCTCCAGCTTTNCTCTGCACACCTCCAGCATCTCCACATCCCTCTTGTCCCAGGGGCTCCAGCACTGGATGCACTACTGCAGGTGGGCTCTCAGCAGAGCACAGCAGAGGGGCAGAATCCCCTCCCTGGCCCTGCTGCCCACACTGCTCCTGCTGCAGCCCAGCCTCTGCTTGGCTTTCTGCCCTGCAAGTGCACACTGCTGCCTCATCTTCAGCTTCTCCTGCACCAGCACCCCCAAGTCCCTCTTGGCAGGGCTGCTCTTTCACTGTGTCAGCAGAGGCAGTGGTGTCCTCAGGCTTGAAGAGAAGGCACCAAGGCAGCACAGGAGGAAGGAATTAGCTGTGCTGGGCACAAGCCAAAATCCACGAGGCCCTTAGCAAAGACACGATCTGGGTCTTGGCACAGTGTGTGCACAGAAGTGGCAGTCAGATGGAGCTGGAGGGGAAATCAGAGCCGAGGGTGAGTTGTTTCAGATGGGAAAGATTAAAATGTGTTTGGGCAGTGAGGAGAAGAAGCAGAAGCCAGTGGAACAGTAAGCAAAAAAAAAGAGAGCCAAAGCAGAAGGAGCATCAGGTGACGGAGCCAGGAGGATGGTGGGGACAGGTCCGGGGCAGGAAAGAGGCTGCTAAAGGGGAGAGGAAGAAATGTGCTCCTTGGCCACAGCCTCCTTGGCAGGGAACAGAGAACTCCTGTTCAGAGCCAGACAGGGGAGGCTGAGCAAGGAAATCTGCTTTATCACGAGATGTCCCACAGCAGCCAGGAGAGGAGGGGAACTGGATGCTGGGGGGGACCTGCGTGAGCTGCAGAGGGACAGCCACTGGGGAGAGAATTGACAGAGTCACAGATTCCATCACGTTGGAAGGGACCCTCAAAGGTCATCCTGCCCAACTCCTCTGCAGCCAGCAGGGACACCTCCAACTCAAGCAGCCTGCCCAGGGCCACGTCGAGGCTGATCAGGGATGGGGCCTCAACCACATCCCTGGGCAGCCTGATCCAGTATTTCACCACCCTCCTCCTAGTGCCCAACCTAAATCTGCCCTGCTCCAGTTTCAAACCATTGCCCCCCCCCCCCCCCGGCTTTTTTCCCTTTCCT